>JAJMGI010000022.1:0-276571 GCA_030568615.1 Suhomyces bokatorum | reverse complement strand
TGTTGAATCCATGGGTACATTAAAATATAGTTATTATATCTATTCATATGAAATACCCCATATTTCATGATACCCTTATTTCAAAATGAAATGGAGAAATTACCTGCCGATGGATGGTGTCTAACGCCACTAGGCCCCTGGTGAGTTTTTGTTCGAAACGTGGGCGGCGCACGCCTGATCTACTGAGCCAGCATCTTGGCTATATGCAGAAAAGCCTGCCAGGGGCAGATAGAGAAGGCTGGGGTGGCTGGGAGAAAGTGGAGGTGAAGTGAAGGTGGAGGTGAAGTGAAGGTGGAGGTGAAGTGAAGGTGGAGGTGGAAGTGGTGGAAATGATGGAGGGGGACGTGTCGGTGTTTGGAGTCGGAGAGTGGGGGGCGCGTGGTGCTGTGGCGGGTCCATGCCTGACCGTTGGTGTGTCGTGTGCGGCAACAGTGGAGCAGGCAGACTGAGCGCCTAGACTAGAAGACATGGACTGAGAAGACACGGACTGAAAATAAAGGGAGACTGAAAAGACAGGGACTGAGAAGACAGAAGGGACAAAGAGAGACCAGAAAGGGACTCATTGATGTGAAGACAGTGGAGTAAGTGGTGGTTGGAGAAGGAAATGGAAGTCACTCAGACCTCGTTCCAAAGTCGCATCGTCCCATGTTCTGCTAGTATCAAAGTCTCAGACCGTCCATTTACGCACTGTTCCCACTCTAGAATTCTTTCCTTCTGGGCAGAAGTTGCGGATAGACTGTATGTCTAGTAATCCCCTAGGTTTGCGAGAGCTCGGCCTATCTACATCGGGCAACCCCGTACCTTCTACCAGTGGTGTTACTTCGTGACACCCACCTGTCACCCAGTGACAGGTGTGGGGGTGGGGAGCACAGAGGGGCACCGACCTGTCACCTATCCATGTCATCCATGTCCGGTTTGGGCAGTCCCCCGACACCATGCATCGAATGATCCCCGTCGGGGGTCGCCGATTCCAGGGCGTCGTCCGTGCTGCCCGAACTCCGAATCAAGTGACTCTGGGGTACCCCCGCCCAACGGCCCCAAGCCCTAGTCCCAAAACACAATCTCGGCTTTGGCCCAAACCGTCGTGCGAATTCGGCACACCGGGGTCTCGGCCATCCACCTCGGGGTCCGTTGCTACTGGAGATCCGTGAGCTCTTCTGAGCCGTGTGGTTCCAGACTGTACCCCTGCCTGTGCAGGAACGGGGCCTGGGGCCTGGGGGCTGGGGCTGCTGCTGCTGTTGCTGCACTCCTGGAACTCACCTGTCAATGTCAAATGCAGTGTGTCGGCCCCACACGTTCCACAATATCACCCACGCTCGTATCAGTCCCACCATTTCTCCGAACAATACAATTGCGCTTGCGCTGTGTCTCACGTCCCCCTCGCTAACTGCCTGCGTCAACTCTCTCACACCGTCCCATATGTGCTCACAGGCGCTTTGTTTGAAATTATAATTATAATTATAATTAGCCCTCTACGCGAGGCGGGCCACAGCTCACTGCATCTATCATCGTTGCTTCTGGTGCTACCACCTTTCCAGATAGACTTCACATCAGCCCAACTTCAATACGCCACATTTGCCAACATCAGACATCCCACCGGCTTTGGCACCTTACTTGCCACATCATGTCATCTTGCTGCACCGGCCATCCCTCTCCCAACCCTAAATCCATCCCTGTTTTCTGACGTCATTGTGCTACAGCCGGCTGGTTCACCCCCTAGACCCCCTACATCCAAACAAATTGTCCATGTGCCACAAGCAATCAGCCACCTGTTTGCACAATTGCTCTATACAAATGAGCCTACTCTGAAAAATAACCTACCATGCGCATCAGCCTCCACCAGCGCATTATCCACAACGAAGGGCCCAGAACTGGTTCCACTGCACCATTACCAAGAAGGCGAACGCATGGCCGCAGGAGGAAAGTTTCTGGACCAACTTGTTTGAGGGCTATTGTTCTCCTTTGTGCAAATTTGTACCCCAGTAGTACCAGAGTAGTTGCTGTGTAGAAGGCCCATTAAGTCCCCAAGTGAGGATGGTCCGCGCACGACTTTTCATCGAAAATTGAATTCTCCACTGGATACAACTGGAGGCCATGGATCCTTTAGAAGAACAGCAACAGGAACTCGAGGTTCTCGAGTCCATCTATCCCGATGAGTTCGTCAAGGAGTCGGACACCAAGTTCTCCATCCAGATCAAGCTCGACACCCCCAGCGACCGCGTGCACGTGTTGGTTTTCCACGTCAAGTACCCACCCACGTACCCGGAAGTCATACCGGAGATGAGCCTCGAGTTGGGCGAATCCGTGGAAAGCGACGACGGCTACGATGACGACGACAGCGACAGCGACGACGAGGAGGCCAAGGCCATGAAGCAGGCCCTCAACATGTCGGAGAGCATCGAGTACGGGCGTGAACAATTCACCATCCTCTTGGAAAAATTGGCCCAAGAGGCCGAAATGCAGCTCGGCATACCCATGGTGTTTGCGTTGGCCAGTCAGCTCAAGGAAGAGGCGGAGACGTTGTTCCAGCAAATGTTAGATGCCCGCCAGAAGGAGTACGACAGGCAATTGCTTGCCCGAGAACAGGAGGAACAAAAAAAGTTTAATGGTACTACCGTGACCAAGGAGTCGTTCGCAGCGTGGAGAGACAGCTTCAGAAAAGAAATGGACTACGATAACCGGACGGCCAAACAGTTCCGTGATATGCATCAAGGCAAACTCACAGGCAAGGAGATATTCGAGCGGGGCTTGGCCGGTGATGAAGAAGACATGGAGGAAATCACGGAGGGGGTGAAAAAGGTAGGAGCTTAAATTTATAGAGTCAAAAATACACAGCATACGGAAGTCCGCGCAGCCGTACAGGTTCTAGATCAGGAGGTAGACAGGTCAGCAGGCTTCCATACCTAATCGGGTATTTCGGTGTTGGGCAGACACTGGCAGATAAAGGTTGTTTCACAGCGGGCTGCTTACGTAAAAAGGGGGTGAACCCTGGCAATCTAGCGGGGAGCCATCACAACAAGTGGGGCCATTCTGGGAAATTTCAGGCTACGTCAAGTTTATAATCTATTATGTATTAATGAGGGTTCTATTATGGTCGTAAATCGTAAGAAATGCTGGGCATAGGCTATTAGAAGATGTGTTCCATTGAGTACACTGCGTTGTTTCTCTGGTGGGTATGCTGCTGGTTATGAGACGCTTGGTGCTCAAACAAGCTGGGTGGCTGCACCACGCTTCGGGGGGTCTTCTTTTCACCAAATGATTCGCCCAACGAATTGTAAGAACTGTAGTTGTAGTTGGCATTGTCGACGTGGACCACGTTGCGCTTGTGCAGCGTGGTGTAGAGCTCGTCCTCCTCTTCATCGTCGGTCAACGACAATGTGCGGCAGAGCTCGGGCACCTCGTAGTCCTCGATAGGCGAGACCTCCTCGGTCTCCTCTTCCTCCTCCTCGATTCGGGGCAACGCCAAGTTGATGGACGAGAGCTCCTTGAAGTTGGAGATGGACACGGCCTGTGTTCTGGCAATGTCCTCCTCCTCCTCGTCGTCAGAGTAGTAGTAGTAGTAGTCATCGTCGTCCTCGTCCTCAGAGTCGCTGTCGCTGAAGTCGCTCTCGTCGGAGTCCTGGTAGTCGTAGTCGATCTCCTCGTCGTCGTCGGAGTCGGAGCCGACCTCGTACTCGGTGACGGAGGTGGCCTCTTCACGGCGGGCGGAGGGAACAGAGAAGGTGACGTAGGTGTTGGCGGAGGCGGCAACATCCTTCTCCTTCTTCATGATGCTGCGCTTCTCGGTCTCCTCGCTGATGTAGTCCATGATGTTGTCGAGCATGTTGGCCTGGACCACGAGGTTGCGCAAGGAGGAGCGGGGGTTGGCGGCCTCCTTGGTAAGCTTGGTTCTAACCTTGGAGGCGAGAATGTATGACTTTGCGAATGACATAGAGCTCATGGTGCCGCTGTTGTGTAGAGTAGTGGTGGACGGGTGGAGTCAATGTGCGTTAAGTAGAGAGTGGGTGTAGGAGAAAGTCCTTGGTGTGGATGGAAAATTCAGCCATGGTGGTAGTTATTTATATTCGAGTTGGCTCTGCAAAAACTACTGTCTGCACGTATGACAAATAGCTTGCTGCAGGAAAAAGTCAAACTTAAAAAATACTAAAAAAAATAAAATGAAAAAGAAATCGGAAGGGTACCGAGCCGTTTTTGGCCCAGGCAAGCTACTCGGCCGCATCTGCTCGGCCGCAGGCAAAAAGGCGCTTGAAACGGGCACGCAAGACGACGTCCCAGGAAGGGCTGGAACGATTACGAAGGGCTGACTGGAGACGTCGGCCTGGCAGGATGTCGATGATGTCAGCGTCCCTGAAGTGTCAGGCAAGCGATCGACTTAAGTCCGGGGTTGCGCAAGCGGCCGTCTGTCAGCAAGGGCTAGACCACGGGCCCAGTGAGTCATGACGTAACTGGGGAAGTGCTTTCTAATCCATGCCGGCAAATTACTCAGCCGTACTGGCATGTTTGTCAGCGGAGCCTCTACACACGACAGACACACTACACACTACACACGACAGACACACTACACACTACGCACTACACACTGCGCACTCTACGCACCCTACGACTGGGTGTCTTTCTCACAAATACACTCTCACACATGCATATGCGCCACAAGTTCAAGCGGTGATACGGCCTTAGGGCGGCAATAGCTGACGAGGGCACCCCGGATTTCCATGCAGGCGCTATATCTCGTTTGCATCAGACTTTCACGACGATATGGACAGAAACCCTGGACCGCTGCTTGTCATCCCCCAGGTCTTGTCCACGGAGCAACAACGCCGGTGAGATATTTGGCGCGGATGTAGTCGGCCGCATGCGGAAGGTGCGAGTGGGTATGGGGCCAACGGCGTCTCGGCCGAATTACGGCCGCATGCGGAACCGAGCCTGCGGGGGACACGCACGGGGGAGTACCGCGGCAAGGGAAATGCCATAAAGTGCGTGCAATGTGCGTGCTACTGCTCTGTAGTCAGTCTAGCCTTTGTTCCGGACAAGGTATTTTTCCGACGAATGGGTCCATAAATTGTTTCTTTGCGCAGGAAGGCCTACCTTGTGCAATGTGCACGGAACGGAATGGAATGGATGGGTTAGTTGCAGTAGACGCGCCAGATGCACGAATACGGGACCATGGAACGATAAGATAGGAAGGAAGACGCCGGGACGTTCTTCCAGGTGTTCGCAACTCTCCGTCTGTGCCCGTCATGGAAGCGGCCGCAAAACCACCCCGTCCTTCTGTCCCACTAATATTCTCCCACTGTCAAGTGTGTCAATGCAGCATCTCCTCTAAACTTCATGCACGGCCAATGCAGGACCCTGCCCTCCAGGGCCTGGTCCAGACCCTTTGCGCGCAAGTTGCTTCTGTCCAGGTGGAACGAGGCTTACCCCCTGGAGCATGTCCTGGGTGCTGCTCCTGTACAAATGCCTGTCTGGTGCATAAACTTCAATAATACGCTCTAATTATTGGGGCGCACACTGCCAAACGGGATTGTGCCCTGGAATTCATCCTGGAGAGACTTGGTCCCGTTTCCGATTGTTCAGTTTCGTTTTCGTCCCTGTTTGGGCCCATGTCAGAGGACCGTGCGCCATAGGGCTGAGATTAGGTTTAGCTCGCTTCCAATTTCCACCTCGCATTGTCGACGGCGCCAGCGGCCGTGTTGCCTCCTCAGCCGGACCAGGTTCCTGCCGCACCCAGGGCAATTCGGGTCTGCATTGGTCGCCCTTGGGTCTTCTTTGGGTCCACTCAATGCCATGCTCCATCTCTCGTATTCCTAAATGCGCTACCGCCGCCCGCTCAATGGGCGCCTCTCCGTGCTACATGGGGATGGTACAGTTTATATTAGGAATATGCGTTATACATTAGAGCGTGGTTGTTTAGTCAAACAAACCGAAACCCATGTCGTCGTCAGACTCTTCCTTCTCCTCCTCCTTCTCGGTGGCAGCGGGGGCGTCGGAGGAGGCGGCAGCAGCAGCACCGGCAGCTGGGGCAGCGGCGGCTGGGGCAGAGGCAGCGAAGGAGAACAACAACTCCTTCAAGTTCTTACCCTCGAGGGCCTTGGCGTAGACATCGGCCCAAACGTTTTCAACGGAGGCACCGGCGGCCTTGGTAACAGCCAACAAGTTGGAGGCGGTGATTTCGACCTCAGCGTCGGCCAAGATCAAAGCAGCGTAGGAGACAGAAGCTTCGGTAGACATAGTGGTGATGATAGTGAATCTCAGTGTAAAGTTCTTATTTCGCGGTGGTGATGAAAAATTTGAGACGTTACCCGGAACTAGGGCGCGCGCCCTACCGTGCAGAATGCACGTGCGCGCCTAATGGGGGCTGCTGCAACCACTGCACTGTCTAAGCCGCCCAAGACCATCCACCAAGTGCTGTCCAGATGGCAATTTCACGTCGGATTATTCAGTGGGTCCAATACAAGATCCATCTAGCTCGGTGCCAAAGCTTATTGCTGCAATTCAGACGCCCTGCAAAAATTGCATGGTGGTCTGCTACCCCATCCGTAGCTTCCACTGCGTCTGTTACTCAAAACCTGTCCCACTTAGGCATTCCTAGCCTGGAAGCGTGTGCCAGCCGCACCCTTGTCGCCAAAGGAGTAACAGGTCGAAACATAACATTGACCCTGGTGTCACTTTTGCCACAGGCTATTTGCCCAAAACTCTCGTAACCAAAATAATCGGTATTCCGCATCCGCCTCATAAACTAGGTTCCAAGAAGTGACACAAGCGGCCCCAGTGCTCGGTCCTGATACCAGCGAGGCTGACATTCTTGCATCTCAAACCTTCAATCCAGAACCAAGCCATCATACCACGCATCAGCACGCAGCTTTGTGCTGTCAAAACTGGAGGCTTGAATGCTTTGATGTTCTTTGACAGGAATGAGCCCTGACATCGCCAGTATCGAAACAGCCTTCCCTACTAACTTGCAGCAGCCGTTCCAGGTTTAGACTATTTTCTCCAGGGACAAAGCGCCAAGGTGACATGCGCTTTCTAAACCTGCAAGGCTTTTGATTTACGGAGTCCAGCGCTCCTGTGCGTAATTACATGCGGCTGCAAGTTTTCTCCTGCGCAGTTTATCCAGCTGAAATAGCCACTCGGATTTAATGGACGGCTTTAACGGTTAGGTCCGTGGTCCGCCTTTTCCCCTAACGAGTCAAACTGGTCTCCTTTTTCGTGGTCCAAGGACCCTCCGTTTGTCACTCGTTTTTTCAGCAACGCAGCAATCGATTCGGACCGGGCGTTCCTGCCTAGGCGAAAAACTCACCTTGCCGATGACGTGATCGGACTTAAAAACCATCACCCCACGTACATAGAAGCTCCATCTAGCACTCGATGCCATAGAAGCTCTCTCCCCTTTTTGACTTCGCCTTGATGAGACCTATAACCCTGTTGCTGGCCCAACCGATGAGCCAAGAACCAAATGCGTAGTCTAATCCAATCTAGAGCGATAGTTACCAGATGCTTGGCTACGGCATGGACATGCTCTATCTAGCAATAGCTAAACCCTAACCCTGGCATTTACGAGTGCAGGAGCTTGCTACGCATGCAGAGCCTAGCCCTTCCATGCATCGCATGGAAGTGGTGACGTAAAGAATGCACTCCTGATGTAGATTGGCAGTTGTTCCACCGCCTTTTCCAGGGTTCTCCCGAGATCAAACTCTCCATGCATAGGCGTTCCCACCTCATGGAACATGTTGCATTCGTATGTGTATCTCCTTCCTATCCCCGTTTCCCCTTTAGCGGTTCCATTCCATCGCTTCGCATGCCGTTCTTTCCGTTCGGATTAATTTGGTTATTTTCGTTCTAGAAGCATGGCAAACTTCTCCACTTCCCCTCCTTTTCTCCTTCGACCTCCACTATCTCCACTAGGAGGTCTGGAATCCCACGTGGGGGGGTGTGGGGTGCCAAGGTCTTATCCCCAGTGTGCTCGGCACCAAGCACTTTTCGCAATTCTTGTCCCTCAATGCTTGGCTACACAATCTTCGGTGCCTTAGTATACGCATTCTTACGTCCATCTTGCTCACATCGACTCTTATCTCCTCGAAAATAGGCTTTGAATATCGTCATACTGCGTACCCTTCAGAGAGAACATCAGGCTGTGTCAAAAATGACTTCCACCCGCAACCTACATTATTTTTTATGCATCACATAGGCGACTTCTCACAGAGTAAGCTTTGGAAGGCATCTAGGAACAGCTAAATCAATTACATCTAGCTACCATCACGTTCAGATTAAAATAGGACGGAAACCCGGGGTAGGCCCACCTCACGATACCTCGTCTCTGTTACATCGGATTTTCTTCGGTGAAACTATGAACATTTTACCCCGATATCGCTATGGACTTCCTGTCAAATTCTCAGCGGTCTGATTATAATTGCAGCGAACACTCCGTTTTACCCTCATCACGTGACAGGACGGATCAACCAGCTTAGTCTTAGTCTTAGTATTACCTAGTCTGGCAATGCACCGTCTCTCCAAAGATGATTACATCAGCTGTAAGTGCGTGGTCCGCATAAGATCATTTTATTTACATTTTTCATTATATACAAGAGTGGGAAACTAGTTGAAAAATTTGACCAAGTTGGATAACCAGCCTCTGTACTCGCCTTCTTCCTTGTTCTCGCTGTATGCAACGATGAAGTCAGCCAAGTCCTCATTGAGGCCCTTGGAAGCCAAGTAGCCCTCGAACTCAGTCTGGAGAGACTCGTCCAAGTCGGAGAAACGGGGTCCCTGGTATTGGAACTTGTCGGCAAACTCGCCCTCTTGGGCAACCTTGGTGCTCAAGAACTCCTTGACATTGTTCTTGGGAAGAACAAAGTCGATCATGAAAGAGTTTTCGGTGTTCTGCAAGTACAAGTTGAAGAGCAAACCAGTGTTGTTGTCGGGCTTCTCAACAACGACCTTAACGTTGCACAACATGGAGTCGAGAGCATCGGCCTCTTCCTCAAAGGTCTCGCCAAACTCCTCGCCTTCGGGAAGTTGAGGCATTGGCAGGTCGGTCACCTCGTCAATGTCGAAGAAGACTCTGACAATCTCCCCGTTTTCCAAAGTCTTGACCAATTCCACGTTGGAGTTGCCTTCCTTGGCAATGATTTCGAAACCAGATTGATCAAGGTATTCTTGGTAGGTCGATTCCAACTCGTTAGGAATGGCCTTGGAGATCTTCAACTCAGACTTCAACACCTCTTGCAATTTCTTTCCAGCATTGAACTTGACAGCAGATTGAGAAAAGGTTCTGGCAGCTGGAAAAGCAGCACGTGCGCATCTTCTAGAAACAGAAGTAAGGACACGAGAGTCGGCACGGGCAACACGGGCAATAGCTCTGATGGATGACATGATGGTGTGAAAAATTGATGACAAAGGGATGTGAAGAATAAATATTTCGTGCCTGTACATAGGCGACCTCGTGCTAGTCACTACTACATGAATCTTCACGTGACGTGTGTACTATTGAAAGGCTATTAACGAAAGTAAACAGATGCTAAGTGGGTAGAGGGCTAGTATTAGATGCACTGCACGATGTCGGACGACAGAATAAGCTAATGTACAATATGGAAGGAAAACTTCTGGATATGAATGCATATTGGAAATGAGTGGGAGAATACAGGACTTCAAGCAAACTCCAAGGAATTAAAGTATTCTTGAACAAACGCTGAACTTCTTCTGTATCTTCTCTCCTGGTATTTTTCAAAAATCGCTTTGTGGTGGGTTTCTGCGCGACGGCAATTGTCCAATAAGACCTCGGCGAATGGTTTGAGTTGGGCTTCTGTGTAGCCTGAGTAAAAAACATGTAATTCTGTCCAGTCACCTTTGTTTAAAATTCTTCTGGACAAATAATGAGCACCAGCGGCAAGCCAACTGGGCTGAGATGCAACAAATCTAGAATCCATGATGGTAATCTCCAAGAAATACTTGGCTAAAGTTCTTGTTTCATAATCATAGTCATCGGCCTTGGAGGTTCTTCTTAAGAATGACATGGGTCCTGGCCATCCCATGTCAAACTCAAGAACATCGATCATGAATCTTTCTGCTTTCAAAAAATCTTCGACGGAATAGGCATTGTCCGCCATGTATGCAACTTCCTGTACAGTAGGACAATTAATTTCTTCGTACTTGGCAGCAATGAAAAGAGCAACAGCTCCAACCAATTGGAATCTAGACAACGATACCTTTCTCTTGGAAAGAAATCTGTCAATGTAATTAACTGTCAAGAAAAGGGTCTCTGGAAGCAAGTTGAATCTGGAGTGCACTTGGACCACCCAGTCAATCAACACGCTTCTCATTTCCCATTTCAATTCGTCCTGGTTGTCCATGTATGTTGGGTCGGGCACCAATCTATTCTCTAACTCATGCATGTAATTGAAAATTTCTGGGGCGTACTCCGCCACCATTGTAACGTCGAAGGTGTCTTCGTCATTCTCATCCAAGGTGGCTCTGGAGTATTTGTTGATAACATATTGCAATTCGCTGAATACAGCCTTATTCCATATGGGCTCCATGGGCTTGTGCTTATCGATCACAGCGGCGGCGGCAGCAGCCTCTTCTTCGGCAGGGGAATGGTTTTCTTTGTCGGTCAACAAGTAATTCTCCTTGTCCGAGTAAGGAATATCTTCATCCACGTAGTCAGAGTTGTTAATAAGGTCTTCGTGAGAATGGGGGCTCAAACTAGATTCTGTCAACTTATCAAAATGCTTTCTGATAATGTCCTCGGAATTGTGGTGCAAGTTTTCGGCAAAAGCAGCGTTGCTGGCGCCTGCACCATTCTCGTCCTCAATCACATTGTAAGAATTATCTTCGTCGTGGACTTTGGCTTCACTGTCTTCTTCGTCGGTGGCATCACTATGAATTGGGATGTTTTTGTGCAGCTTTTGCCTTTCGAGAATCAGTTCGATTCTGGGCTTCTTGAACTGTTGCTGGTATTGCAGCTTGTAGATTTGGACCTTGGAGCCGCTGGTGGCCACTCCTTGTGCGTTGTGAAGCGCGCTGGATGACTTGAGGGCACCAGGGGTGGAGCTCAAGGCCGCCTTGGAGGCGTATTGTTCGTTGGTCTGTTGCGTGACATCGCCCAAGACCTCTCTCCTGTCGCTAGACAGGGCGGCGGCTGGGGCTTGCTTGGCGGAGACGGAGCTCTTTTTGGTGAGTCTGACGATGTTCTCGTCATTGACGGACGCGGCGGCCTGGGGCACTTGGGACTTGTAGGGCCTCATTGGGGTATCGAGGAGGGATCGGTGAGGCGTCCGCAAGAACGAGGAAGGGAGCCGGGGACGACGACGTTTGCAAAAGGAGGCAAAGAAACGGGATGTTTGTGGTGGAGCCAAAGAATTGTTCTGGAGCTGGCTATATGCACACTCGGCGTGTAGTTGTTGGAGGATTAACACACGGGAAGAGGAGCTTAAAACAGCGGGCTGGCACGGGTTAGACGGCGTGTGGGTGCACGGTGAAGGTGGGGGTGGACGTAATGGGAGCAGGAGACGGCGTCGGGAAAGTTGCAGAAGTTAGACGTGCAAAGACTCGGGACGGATCACGGTTACGGGGGGAGGATGGATCAATAAAAGGGCAGACAGAAGACGGCGGCCCAGACAGAAGGGGTTGGAAGGTGTCGACAGACAGTGGGGGAGTGGAAGCGAGCGTAAAAGTGGGAGATATTCGGGGTTTTGGGGTGACTAGGCGGAGCTGGTGTTGGAGAGCACTTTGGAGCAGACGAGGCGACAGGGAGTCTGAAGGCACAGCAGGGACCGGGGCACGGGCTAAAAGAATGGATGGAAGTTAATTCTGGGGACAGGAAGGACCAGGACAGGGTCTTGGGCGAGGCAGGGTCGCAGGAATAGTTGTTGTGAGTAGCTAGAAGTTGGTTCAGTTTACTGAGAGTGAGGCCAGCAAGATGGCGGGGTCGTGCGCCGCCGGAATTACAGGGCAAGGAGCGGTCGCACGCATGGCATAAACAAACACACATAAACAAACAAACACCGCCATGGCGCCAGACACGTCAAAAGACATCCCCAAAATGCAGACGAGGTGTGGGGTCCATCGCGGTCTGGGGCGTGTGACGAGACGCCAATGTGCATGCTCCTAAGTCGGTTCGAGACAGTCTGGATCTCTGTCCAGCCGGCACACTGCAGTGTTTCTACAGAGAGGGTTGTGTATATTTGGCACGACGCGGTCCTTGGGTTGACGTGCGAGCCCGCAATGTGGAATGGCTGGGCCCAATCGGGCACGAGCTGGCGTGCCTGGCGGGCATGCACCGACAGACAGAAGGTCACGTGGAGAATGAAACAGCACCACTGGTATATGGGCCATGGATAGTGTGCACTGTCACACATGTGCTTGACTGGGGTAGATCTCTAGGAACTCACGCGCTAGGCAGCCCTGGGTCGGAATGTAGATACGCCACAAAGTATAGGGACGATTGTCGCCAACACGTAACTGCAGCCCACATTCGGGGAGCTAACGGACGCGCCGGCTGTTTGTGGCCCCAATGCATGTTCCACACGCAAGATATGCAACCTCAGGCTCCGGCAACAAAGAGCCACGGTTCCTTCGATACGCATGCAAAAGGTACCGCCGAACAAGGCGTGGACGAGGGACAGGAACCATGACGCACGATATGGCCGGGCTGGCCAATCGTGGAGGTTCTGGCGGTGCTGTGGTGGCCAATGGAGGTGAGGCCACGCATTGTTCGCTCGCATATATTCTGTGGTGAAATCCCGAAACCTTAATGAAAAGCCTAAACGAGAGTCAAATATCTGGGACTGTAACTATGTAACTAGGTAAATTGCTCTACAGTAACTACGTAACTTGCTCTGTTTGCTCTGTTTGCTCTGTTTGCTCTGTTTGCTCTGTTTGCTCTGTTTGCTCTGCTTGCTCTCTCCATTCGTGTCGGTCTTTGATCGTCCTAGCTCTGTATTCTGTCGTGATCTCCTGATCTTGAAGTCCTGATCTTCGGATCCGTAGCTGTACGGATCTTCAGACGCCGTGGTCTGCCAATCTGCCACCTAAACGCCCGATCTTATCATCTAACCATCCTTTGCCAGATTTTCCGACCGCTGATCTACTCCAATTGCCGGGTATAATTCCTCGCTTGCGCAGCCGTGACCACAACCGACGGTAGTGAACGTCTTGCAGCCCACGGCCGGTGCTGACTCCTAACGGCTGCCCACTAGACTGACCGGTAGACTACGTGCTTTTGTGCAATAACATGGGCATTAGGGTATTACGAATTACATACATGTGGGCGGTGGTGAGAAAATATACTAATACAATCGCGAAATCAAGTGCGGAAGGTCTGCCAGCAGAATCTTAGACATCGATCTGCGTGTCCCAGTCGCCGAGAGTAGAATCGTCGTTCCAATCGATGTCAATAGGCATGCATGCGATGGAGTCGATCTCGGGCAGCGGTGGGGACGCCTGCCATGCCCGGTCCCGGGCACCTGGGCGTGCCCGCTTGTGCTGGGGCGTGTGGGGCGGCGTGATGGGGGTGTATGCTGTGTGGGCGGCGGTGGTGTAGGAGAAGGTTCTGGATGTCTTGGAAAGCGAGGAAGGCGTGGGCATTCTGACAGGTATGCGGGACTTCTTGGGATGCACCACGGTCTGGTACGACTGCTTGAGCACCGTGCGGAGCTCGCGCAAGAGATGCAGGGTGGGAGGGTTTCTGGGGGCCGTGGAGGTGGTGGAGGTGGTGGCGTGGACTAGGGGCAACAGCACCGGCTTGCGGACGTGTCTTCTGGGCTTGCACACACTGCCGGCGTGGGCAGCTCTCGGAGTGAAGGAGTAAACGAATGGCGAGTCGAGAGTCATGGGGCGATAAAGTTCACTTCAAAAAGCTTCTGACCGAGGCATGCACTCGCTATATATATACACATGCGTACATGTGTGTGGATGGAAGACGTGACTTCCACTTTAGCTATCGTATCACCATGGCTGCCTGTGGGAAGGGGCACTACCCGATCATGAACAACACAGCCAACAATAGACAATAAAATAATATTGGTAGACGCAAGTGCCTGCACCCCCCGGCAGCGTTTGTGCCATGTGTTTAAAATTAGCTAAATCAGGGTCTGCATGGCCTAGCACTCCATGCCCGGTGGCTGCTGCACGGGGCTGCATCATTCCGCTAGCCGTGGATGGCTACTGCCCCAGAATGGTCGCCCCTCTCACCCGGAGTTGCTCGTCTGGTTGCTGTCCCCTGGCCACAGCAAGACGAGTTGCAGTTTGTTCTTCACTGAGCAGTATTGTCTATCCATCAGGACTGTCTCCCCTCGACTGACTGCCTATTGTTGGGGCACACTTCCATGACCTGACCCCACAGAATACAGCGTCGGGAACAGGCCCCCGTCACCGCCGTCGCTTGTGCCCAGTGCGCCTTCAATGCCTTCAATGCCTTTAGGTTGTGGTGGGAGATGTGCCCCGTCAATGGGATCTGAAACCGTAAAACCAGGGGTGGCACTGGCGGTGACAGGGGCTTATCCAGGGGTGTGCTTCAGGGGGACGAACGAATCAAGCTCGTCACCGACCCCTGATGTGCACATTCCATCCCCCCGTCGTCTACCTTCCACTGCGCGATTGTTTCCGTCGTGGTGATGCTTGGGGTGACAATAACCACAACGGGTCGTGCGGGCCCACCCGCCAACATGCCCGGACCAGGATCGTTCATCCAGAACGATCCTGGGCGGAGAAACCGTCGGTGGTGTCGGATTATCGGATTATCGGAATATCGGAATATCTGGGTGTCGGCTCCAGTGTCGTCTCTCGTCGTGCCAGCCCTGCACTGTTTTTTTTGCCTGGGGTCTTCAGCCATGTGCGCAGTGGTTGCCCCAAAAACAAACTCATTTCACTTCCTATTTCCCCATACCGTCTTCTCCCGAAGAAGGTTGCATGGTTATCGGGTGGGTCCGTCAGTCGAAGCCCATGCAATGCGTGGACAATAGGTACGCAATGGACAGAATGTACACCACACAATGCCGTCATGGCAGTCCTCTCGCTTGGAACAATTGGTGGGAGGCCTGCTGTCGAATTTCGCAACCTGCACGGTGGGTGCATACTGCAGCTAGCGGCCCCGATAGTCGCAGTGCATGGCGGTGGGCAATCTCCTGTGCGCGCGTCCCAGCCCTTTTGGGAATAGTCGAAGAAAGAACCTCCCGCAACAATACAGGAACAGAACCAATTCGGACACCACAGAACAAGTCGAATTACCCCGGACATAAAGGTTCAATTTATGCACGATTCGGGTGTGCTTTCCGCCCAAACGGGGACTCGGTTCTGCGCCCGACTATGCCAAACCCATATCGATACATCGCATTGTTCGACCTACACCCGGCTGAGCAGTATTGTATGTTGGACGCACCCGGCTGAGAAGTATTGTATGCTGGACACACCCGGCTGAGAAGAATTGTATGTGGACGCACCCGGCTGAGAAGAATTGTATGTGGACGCACCCGGCTGAGAAGAATTGTATGTGGACGCACCCGGCTGAGAAGAATTGTACGCTCGACCTACCCTCGGCTGAGTATATTGTATGACACTTCTCGAAACTCGATCGTTTCTGACTCATCAACAAGCCCCAAACCCAGGCCACCAAAGACCAGATTCCAAATCCTTCATGGCTGAGAGTTCACGGCTAATCTCCCTGTGATTTAGCCACTGCATAGATGATGCCCGTCACCACGATCGGATTTTTTAGCAGATTTGCAAAATTTCTCCAATATTGCAATAATATCAAATATTTTCCGATCGCTGTGCTGAAGCTACGGCATTTGCATGTAGCAGATGTCACCCACCAGCTGTCAAGCGAAGGTCTTGACCATGTTCTACATCAACACGAACAACAACCAGGCTCTGTCTGGCAGCGCATCTGTTTCTCGTCTCATGCAGCGAATCGTCTACGACAATGTTGTTCTCAACAAGAGGCCGAGCCAGAGAAGTCGTCTTTGGCCTTGGAACCTCCGCCGCACAATAAACCAAGCCTTGTGATGGGCGCCAGATTCGTTCTTCGTGATCGTCGAGTGTTGCATATTCGACCACCGCCAGACAATGGCTCCTCCAACCATCAACCTGCCTTCAGAATATAATTACCAAGACTCTCTCCCTCTCCACTTCCAGTCACATGACCCGCACTCTCATGCTTCTGCCTGCTCTGCCGCCTGCACACGGCTAAATGTGACGCACTTGGATTGCATGATACCAGTTGTATCTGAAACGGTTCGCCAACTGGGTTCCCTCGTATCCGAGGTCGCCATATGTTCGTGGTAAGCCCCTATAAGCATCGTCTTACGCACACGAGCCGGGGGTCCTCCTCGGACCCCACACTGGGGGTCCAGCCGGACTAATCGGGCAAATTGGTCGCCTCATCGGTTCTCCACACATCGCCTGCTCCACCATCGCTCCTGCATACACCCGGCCGAATCAGGAAGGCCAAACATGGAAACACAGTCAACAACTCGAGAATTTCATCCCTACACTACAACACAGTCTCCAGCTCCAGTGGTCCAGCCTGGCGTCCTCATCCCCCAATATCCACCTGAATTGCCTCCCTCGCCCCCACGCTGTCGTCGAGGTAGGTGTTTTCGCTCTTTTCAGTCCACACACCATTGTCCTGGACCCCAACCCCCAAAAGTATGGCCTCAACCAACGTCTCTGACGAGTACGATGCGTTGGAAGTGATAGGAAAAGGCTCGTTTGGCACGGTACGAAAGGTCCGGCAGAAGTCGGACGGCCAGATTCTCGTCAGAAAGGAGATCGAGTACACGTCCATGAATGTGCACGAGAGGAACCAGTTGATATCCGAGCTTCGGATTCTCCGTGAGCTCGACCACCCCAACATTGTCAAGTACTACCGCCACGACCACATTGTGGAAAACAAGTGCATCCACATCTACATGGAGTTCTGCGACGGCGGCGACTTGGCCCAGGTCATCACCAATTTCCGCAAAAACAAAGAACAGGTTCCCGAGGAGTTTATATGGCAGGTCCTAGTACAAACCCTTTTAGCATTGCACCGGTGCCACTACGGCATCGATGCCAAAAAAGTCAATCTTTTCTCCAACACGTCGAAGGAGGAGCCTCTGATCAATTCTGAAACAGTGGTGATCCACAGAGACATCAAGCCCGATAATATCTTCATGTTGAATGCGGGAAAGTCGATAAAGGTGGGAGATTTTGGCTTGGCCAAAATGTTGACCTCGCAAAACGACTTTGCCAAAACCTATGTTGGCACCCCGTATTACATGTCCCCCGAGGTGTTGATGGACAACCCCTACCTGCCTGTCTGTGACATCTGGTCTTTGGGCTGTGTGTTGTATGAGTTGTGCTCACTCCAGCCACCGTTCCAAGCCAAGACTCACCTTCAATTGCAGGCCAAAATCAAGCGAGGAGTGATTCCCGAGCTTCCAGAAATTTATTCGAATCAGCTTAGGTCCATCATCAAAGAATGCATAACCGTGGACACAGATCTCCGGCCCTCCTGCTACGACTTGTTGGAGACCTTGTCCATCCGGTTCTTGAGAAAGGAAATGGACCTCAAGGAGGTCAGTGCCAACCTCAACGAATTTCAAAAACAGTTATTGACAAAGAATGACGAATTAAAGAAAAAGGAAAATTACCTCAATACCCTAGACCGCAAGGTGTTGCGTCAACGCGAGGAGTTACAGGAGGAGTATAACAACATCCAGAAGCAGTGCAATCTTCGAAAGCAGCAGTTAGAAGAAGAGTTGGTGGAAGAGTTTGAAATGCGAAAGAGGGCAATGGACTTGGAAGCCAAGGAGGTGCGTCTTGGGTACCAACGGGAATTCAAAATGGTTGTTGAGCAGGAAGTGCAGCAACGCTTGAAAGAATTTTTGAGCAAACAACAGATGGAAATACACCGCAAGAAGTCCGACCCGTCGCCCACCAAGGCTGCAACCCCACCTCCTATGGGCATGGCCACACCACAGGCCCGGAACTTTTTACACGAGCAACCCAAGCCTCGAGGACCTCGCGAGTTGGTGGAAGAGCCATTGCGCAGGTCTCCGTTGAAGACTCGGAATGATGATTTTGAGTATATAAAGAGTCCTGTCCGAGTGAACATGAAAAAGCGGGTCACCGACGAGCTTGAACGGTTGAGCTTGGAAAAGATGGAAAAACGACATACACCCGAGTTCGAGGAGGTTTATATCAGGAAGCACCGCCACGGGCAATAGCACAGGATTTACTAGGTATATTAGGGGAACACTTGAGTTTATGGTAACGAGTAAGATTTGGCAGATAAAAGCCGGACTACTCAGTATAATGCATGAAAAGGAACGAAAGCTAGGGTTGTAGCATTGGGAATAGGCAGGTCAATTAACTGACAGAAAAAGTAGTAGTAGGAGAAACAAGTAGTAGGAGAGACTATTAAAAGAATAGACTTAGAAGGAGAGACCATAGTCGAAGCGACCAATGGAAGGAGGGACATCGTAGGAAAAACTAGGATCAATCTGCAGCAACGCTCCTCAATACACTCTAGGTCCCGATATGTGGGCAGGAACCCGGGGAAGAGAGTGATCCGATGACATGGGGTTATATGCGAGGTGCAGACAGGTGACTCTAGGAAATAATAGAAGGTCATAGTCACACCACCTGGCACGGCCTGGGCAGCGAGTATTTCGCCATCTATGACCAAAACATACACAATTTCCAGACACTGGGGCCACAGACACAACAGTGTCTACTCACGTGGTTCATCCTCTGTATTCATGATGGGTCGGGTGCAAATTATCTACTGAACTTGGAAATGACTAAACTAGTAAAGGAATCCTTCGTAAGAAGGGAACTGTACCAGATGATAGAAACTCATTGGCTGGCTGTACTCTGCAATTGTGAGACTCTATAGCGAGACTCTGTAGCAAAGCTGATTCAGTTCTACCATTTGGTTGCATTATGGTGCCCAGTAGACCGAAACACACGGAATTGTTCGGGGCCCTCGATCCCGGACGGTGGTGGGACAAACCCGGGCACACACAGAAACGGGATAACATGTTTAGGGGTAAGATATGCCCGGAAGTAGGAGATATATGCCCAGATTACAGAGACAGAGAGATCAGGCAGAAACGAGCGGGTAAGATCAGTTAAAATGGAACCGGATAAGATCAGTCAGAAGCTCCAGTGAAGATCGGTAGAAGTGACACCAGAATCAGCCTTCACCAGAATCAGTCTTCAAGCACCCCCTCTATTCCTGTCTTACTACCCTTTAGCAGCCACTGGAACCCTGCCTTCCGATCCCCTTCCAGCCGCACACCTCTAGCGAGACAGCTTGATGCGTTCTGCCAGGTGCGGGCATGAGCGGGCATAGTGCTGCGTCTGCGTCTGCATCTGCGCCGTCTTACCTGCAGGACACCTTCCCCTATTGCCATTCTGCCGTTTCACCCCGTCTTCTCCCTGTGTCGCGGTATCCCACTACTCTCGGCTCTGTTCCTCCGCCCTGTCCTGCCCTATCTCCCCCATTTGATCTCGCCATGCCTCGAACAGTCACCACACCACGGGCTTCCCTCGTTTCCGTGTAGCGCGACATTTCTTTTGGGCCAACCTGCAAATTCGCACACGCTCGCTCCTGATGTATCTGGGTCAAAATAAATATATATACACAGCGCCTGGCTGTCAGTGGAAAACTGCACCACTTTACTTTCCCCAGAAAACACGCCCTCCAAACCCTTGCCAGGACTAGAGCCCACCACCTCACTGTCGTTATCACGTGAGCCGCCCTAATCGTCCCGACCCTACCGTTTCCAGCCAGAAAAAGCAGTCCTCCATCATCTCAGGGTCCCCTTTTCACTCGCATTTCATCCACCAACCCCTTCCCTTCACCGTCTTAGCCCCATAAATCTCCCCCTATGGACTCGTTGTTGTCGTCGTTGGCGCCTCCAGCCAACTTCTCCTCCATATTGTCGTCGCCACTCAAGGCGCCGGTAGGCTTCGTGGTCCCCAAGCCCGACTTGATACCCGGCATCCCCGACGGCATCTTGGCCCTCATGGCCCCCGTGATTGCCTACTGGACCTACGCAACGTTCTTCCACTTGATCGACGTGTACGAGTTGGCCGAGAAGTACCGGATCCACCCCAGCGAGGAAGAAGAGTCGCGCAACAAGGCGTCGCTCTCGGACGTGATCCAGGACGTGATTCTCCAGCATGTCGTCCAGTCGGTGCTCGGGTTCGCCGTCTACAAGTTTGACCCCGTGCCCACCACCGGCTTCGAGATGTACGAGATGTGGCACCTCAAGCACAACCGCTTGCCTCTGTGGGTGCCCGACGTGGCGGTGTACTACGGCTACATGTACGGATGGTCGCTCGTCAAGATCGTGCTCGCCTTCACCATCATCGACTCGTGGCAGTACTGGTTGCACCGCTTGATGCACACCAACCGCACGTTGTACCGCCGGTTCCACTCGCGCCACCACCGCTTGTACGTGCCCTACGCCTACGGTGCGCTCTACAACGACCCCGTCGAGGGCTTCTTGTTGGACACCTTGGGCACCGGCGTGGCCTCGCTCACCATGGGCTTGACGCCGCGCGAGTGCATCGCCTTGTACACCTTTGCCACCATGAAGACCGTGGACGACCACTGTGGCTACAGCTTGCCGTTCGACTTGTTCCAATTGGTGTTCCCCAACAACTCCATCTACCACGACATCCACCACCAGAGCTGGGGCATCAAGCACAACTTCTCCCAACCCTTCTTCACCATCTGGGACCGCATGTCCGGCACCCAGTACCAGTTTGCCAAGGAGTACAAGGAGACCCAGCGCCAGATCACCTTGTCCAAGTACAAGCAGTTCTTGGAGACCAAGAACACCAAGAGCACGCGTGTCGCCAAAAAGACCGTCCCTGAGACCAAGAAGGACATCTAATCCCTAATAATAACTTTATGTCATAATGCTGATTTTCATGGAGGCCCCGCCTCGTGTATATAATTAATCCTTCTAGTTCAATATGTAGCATGGAGAGGTCCAAAAGGAGAGATGTACATTGGAGAATTCCAACTGCGACATAAGTAGCAGTCTATAACTGAAGAGATCTAAGTGGAGAGATGTATAGACGGAGTGATCTATATCGTCTATAAATGGAGAGTCTATATATTTAGAGTTCTTTATTTTTAGAGTTCTGTACATGAAGAGTTCTATGAATTATATATTTAGATATAATTAATTATGAGATCTACAATAAGGGTTCTGTAGATTTAGATTCATTCTAGTGAGGATTAAATATGAAATATTAAAGTTTAGAGCTCATTCAATTCTCCCTTTGGGTTCTCCATGTTTTGGAGCCCATGTTCTATTTCCATTCTTTAGCATAGCTGACTGCGAGTTCTACTCTAGATTCGAAATGTCGTATATCTGTCTAATTCTGTCTAATTCTGTCTACGATGATTTTATATTATACCTATGCTATTCGGTCTATGCATGGAATGTATCGTACGTCCTACTTACGTATCGTTGCATTCATCCATATCCTAGCTCCATACTTTTGACAATTCTCCTAGTCTATGTCGTTCATGTCGTTTATCCAACCACGTCTATCTGCAGGCGTCACTTTCTCCGTATCTTAACACCACCATGTCGAAGAAGGGAGACGATATATGGAAGAATGTGGAGAAGATAGTAAGTACCGGGCTGAGCCGCACATTGCAAGTGAACAGACCACTAACCACAGAATTCCGAGCTCTTCACATTGACCTACGGCTCCATAGTGTCGCAGCTCTGCAGAGACTTCAACCACAACTACCATGAGGTCAACAACCAGCTCGACCAGATGGGCTACAACATGGGCATCCGGTTGATCGAGGAGTTCTTGTCCAGAACAGGCGTGCAGAGATGCCTGAATTTCAAGGAGACCGTCGATGTGATCACCAAGTTGGGCTTCAGGATCTTCTTGAACATCCAGCCCTCGATTGAGAATTGGAGCAGTGACGGCAAGAGCTGTTCGATCGTGTTGCCCGAGCCCAACCCTTTGAACGAGTTTGTTGAGATTCCTCCCACCAAGGACTTGTGGTACTGCCAGATCCTCTGTGGTATCTTGAGAGGCGCGTTGCACATGGTGCAATTGGACGTGGACGTCAACTTTGTCAAGGATATCCTCCGGGGAGACGACAAGACGGAAATAAGGATGAAATTGAATCGGATCTTGAAGGATGAAGTTCCAGCCGGAGAGGACTAGAGGAGGGAGAGAAGGTATTTCACCATTGCATTGAATGGTACATATAGCAAGAAAACAGAGTAAATACAGTTGATTTAGACTATTGTAATGATTAAGGACAAAAAATAAAGTAAGACTTAACTAGGATGATGAGAAAAGGAATATGCTACTGGAGTTAAGATGCTGTGTCCGGGACTAACTAAGAATGTAGGAGAGGGAGATACTTAGAAGGAATATACCAACAAGTGATAAGATGCTGTTTCCGGGACCAACTAAGAATGCACACGAGCAAAAGTAATACTATTAATGTAGAAACGGTCAAAAGTAATGCTATTAAGGTAGAAACGGTCAAAATGTCAAGATTCAGGTAAAATAGCAAAAATCAGAAAATATTAAATAAGACCTATACACATCTTAGTAAAATACAATGCAAAATATTAAGCAATAGACAAAAGACCTAGAAGAGAGCGAAGGAACAAATATGCTACAGGAAACTCTAAATAAGAGAATAAACAAAATATCCTTCTTTCAACATGTAGATCCACGTAGATAAATCTAGACCATCGTAGAGACCAATCAGCGGAAAAATGCTAACAGTATATCCACATGATCGATTATCTCCATATTTCAATGCATCTTGAAATTCTTACCAATAGCACGAAATCATTTACGAGGCCACTGACGAATTCAGACCGCTTCCTCGAACTGCATGTTAATCAAATACCCTGCTCAAGGCCAATTATGCAAGTGACTCTATCATTCTAGCCTAAGTGGGCCTATTGTTTCCCGTAGCATGTGTTGGAACAAATCCAACAATATTCGCCCCCAAAACACAATAGCTTCGGAGATGCATCATCTCCAACGCTTTCCCCTCAATGGACTCCTCCAATTCAACAACCCATCTAGGGTCTGGCTCCTGGACTCTACTAGACCGCCATACTTGTGAATGGATGCAGTTTGCTGGATCAATTCGCACATGCACCGAAACGCACTTCCCCAGCCTGTGAATGTTTCCCCAGACTAATGGATTGGTGCCATTTGACACTTGTCAACCTCGCCCCACTCAAACTATGAAGGCAGTGTAAGCCATGTAGAAAGATCCCAGAGATGTTCCATGGTAATAACCCGCCTGCTGTCACTGCAACCTGCAGTGACCAGTTGCTTTCCCACTAGATTCAATTGCCCCTTGCAATGCCACATTTCCCCATCTTGCTCCTACTTGACGTGTTCCAGTTCCACTGTTCCACTACCACGAATCATCCGATCGCACTGAGACACTGCCGCATCTGGCAGTGTCCAACCAGACCAGTGCAATGACCCCAGTCCAGTGAGTCTCCAAACCAAGCAATAACAGCACCGGACTCGGTCAAATAGTGCCAATTGGTGCCAATTGGTGCCTCTTGCTCCCAACGGCGCTATTGCCAGCAATAGCCCCATTCTGCCTCTGGTAGTAGGTCTGCTTGTCCATTCCCCACTGGATGCAATAGTGGTCACCCCCCCCTTTTGTAAATGCGCATAAAGTAGGCCAGGCCAAAACAGCACCAGCATTATAAATACCAGGGCGGCCCCTCTCCATTGCCCCATATTTTCGCCACCATGAGCAAGCCCACGCCATTGCAGTACCTCCGGGTGCAGATCCTAGGGCTTCTCCTGATCATCTCCTACGACCTCGTCTTGTCGTTCTTCACGTGTGTAGTCCACACCTTTTTCAGAGACATCAAGACCACCGGCACCATGAACATCCCCAAACAGGGCCCGGTGGTCTTTGTCATTGCACCCCACCACAACCAATTCGTCGACGGCTTGGTGGTCATGACCAAGGTCAACGAGTACTCCGGCCGCCGCATGGCGTTCTTGATCGCCTCCAAGTCCTACCGCAGAGGCATGGTCGGCGCCTTTGCCCGCCTCTGTAGCGCCATTCCCGTGGAACGGGCCCAGGACCTCTTGGCCTCGGGAACAGGATCCATCACCTTCGACGGGACCGCGGTGACCGGAGAGGGCACCAAGTTCACCAAGGAATGCGAGATCAAGGGCCTCATCGGGTTGCCCAATTCCATGGGCAACTCGCCGATTGCCAGCATCGAAGACGACACCCATTTGACCTTGTCCAAGCCATTGAGCTCGCTCAATCCCAAGTTCCAGAAGAAGATCGAGGTGCTCGCCAAGAAGGGCACCTCGTACAAGGTGGCACCCCATATCGACAACAACATCGTCTTCCAAAATGTGTTCCACCACTTGCAAGCAGGCAAGATTTTGGGCATTTTCCCCGAAGGCGGCTCCCACGACCGCCCTGACTTGTTGCCATTGAAGCCGGGAGTGGCAATTATGGCCTTGGGTGCCATTGCTTCCCAATTGAAAGAAGGCGCATCGGACATCACCCCTGTCAAGGTGATCCCCGTGGGCTTGAACTACTTCCATCCCAACAAGTTCCGGTCAAGAGTGGTGATTGAGTTTGGAAAACCCATTGAGGTAGATTCAAAAATGGGCGAAGCGTACAATAAGAACTCCAGAGATGCAGTGGGCAAATTGTTGAATACAATCACGTTGGGATTGAAGGAAGTCACTGTTACCTGCGAAGACTACGACACTTTGATTGCAGTCCAAGCTGCAAGAAGACTATACACCCTGCATTCGAGAACGTCAATTCCATTGCCGATGGTGGTAGAATTGAACCGGAGATTAGTCAAGGGCTATCAAACATACGCCGACGAGCCCGATGTCAAGAATTTGAGGTCAAAAATTACGGAATACAACAAGGAGTTGAAAAAACTAGGCATTCGAGATCACCAGGTTGAAAAACTCAACAAGGCAGATAGAGTTAAAGTGTTTGTATTATTGGTGGAGAGATTGTTCAAGTTTGCCCTCTTTATGGGTCTCAGCATGCCAGGAATCTTCTTATTCAGTCCAGTTTTCATAACTGCCCGGAAGATCTCCAGGCAGAAAGCCAAGGAAGCTCTAGCGAATTCCGTGGTCAAGATTTCTGCCAAAGACGTGTTGAGCACCTGGAAAATTATGGTTGCTTTGGTGTTGGCACCTGCGCTCTACATCTTCTACTCGGTTTTGGGTACGATTTTTATTGTGAGTCTGAATCTTCTTCCCAGTCACACTATTTTCCACAAGATTGCCATTTTTGCGTTCTGCTACGGGTGGGCCGTCTTAACCACATACGCATCATTGCGGGTAGGCGAGATAGGAGTGGACTACTACAAATCATTGCGGCCACTCTTTGTGTCCATACTCAGTCACCACAGTCTGCAGTTTCAAATTAAACAGATTAAGGAGACTAGAACCGAGCTCAGCAAGTTAGTTAATGAGTTTTGCGAAAAACACGGCCCCAGCCTTTTCGATGACTACGGAATCGTACAGGGATATTCCGACAGAAAACAATGCGAGGGTGCTCGTCTTGTGGACAACGACTTGGGAGATACGCCTGTGGATGCATTCAACTTGAACAATTTGGGGGACATTCCTATCTTCTCCAACTTGTGGGACACCGCGAACCGATTGTCACTTGACGTGTTCGATGACGAGCTGGAAGCGGGGGTCGAGGACGAACGTCCCAGCAGCGGGGACAATCAGACCTTGAGGTTGCGAAAGCCGGCGCGAGCAAAACACTGATGTTCCAGAATTTGACGAGCATGCACCTTGATTGCGCGGTACCTGTTCGCGTCGTGATTTAGATCTTACCGAAAGGTGCGGCAGGTGCGGCAAGTAAGGGGTTCAGCAGCAAGGAAGCAGGCATCAGGACCAGCCACGTCGGCACCATGAAATCCGGGCACGACGCGTAGCACGGGGTTTCAGGGGACGAGGTGTTATGTGTGGGGGAGGAGGAGGCGGAACAGGAGCTGGAGGAGGCGGAGGTGAAGGAGTGAGACTTGAACCCTACTTTGTGGGTGGCGCAGTGATTTTTCGCAACAGCCGGTTGTTCTATTCACTCCTGTCATTTCGAGGTGACAGTTTCGCGTGTCGCGATGTTTGTTATGCACCTGAGCACGGACTAATCTGGGCTTAAGGTATATAAGGCCAGGACCAGGACCTTGAACAGCAGTCCAGTTTGCACTCTACTCACACACTCATTCATTCCTTACATTAGATCTACACTTGCTTCGCATCCGGAGCATCTTCTGCCGCAACAAGCTATACAATTGCAATAATATTAGCACTAGCACCACACAGCTACACATTCCTTCCAGAAATTCATAGATTTCCTTGCATAATCCGACCCAACACACTACACACCATGCACTTCATACATCTCTTGTACATGGCCACTTTAATTGTGGCAACCCCCATTCCAGCCAATAGAAAGTTCCAGGTCAACGACCCTTCGTCTTCCGCCACCACCCCCTCCTTCCCTACCATCTCCCCAACATACACCCCTGTTGTGCCCGCATACAAAAAGGCTCGTGACGTCAACATCCTGTTCAACAACAAGCGGGAACTCGAGCATGCAGAACAAGCCCAAAAGGAGCACGAACCCATTCCTACCCCCAGAGTTGTCACCAGAGCATCCCGCCACCAAGGCGGCGCCGTCGAGTACCAGATGCATTAGCGCTGGCGCTAGTGGTTTGTAGGAGGGCATATGCATGATGGGTCTACAGAGGACCGTTGTGAAGAAACACTCGCACCCAGGTGGGATGTGAGAGTTGGCCAAGGCGGTTTACTCCGGTGTAGCATATTGCATGCAAAGCTTCTGTACATACTTCAATACACTTGAACGAAAAAATGTAGTGAATGTGGTGCTGTAATCTATACAAATTCTGATATGATTCTCTGATACGATTAGTCTGATATGATTCTCTGATACGATTAGTCTGATACGATTAGTCTGATACGATTAGTCTGATACGAATATTTATGATGATATCTGAAGTTCAAACCGCGGTATGCGTCTCGATGAAATAAGACCATGCACGCGATACGAATGAGTGTGATAGTGATAAATCCATGGCTGACTCCTATAGTGTATGCAGCCAATTGTTCTACTACGATCCTATTAGCATTTTCAGTATGATTTATTAATATGCATCAATACAGTCTGTTAATATAGTCCACTTACTCTTTCCATACAGCCTATTAATATAGTCCACCTACTCTATCCATACAGCTACTCTTTCCATACAGTCTCTTCTATTCATACAGTCTATTAATGTAGTTCACTTACTCTTTCCATCACTCTATTAATATAGTCCACTTACTCTCCTTCCATCCCATCCAAGTCTCCCTGATCTGGACCCTAATAATACCAATATTATGCGTCATAAATCCATCTAGACCGTTCTGCACACGTCACTACGCGTAGGCCACCACCACCACCATTAAATCCATCCACACCGGCACAGCCACTCATACACAAAATACCAACTACCACACTACCAGCCTGTTTCTACTATACATACACACACTACAAACACTATACACTACAAACACTATAACTACCAACCCTCTTCGCCTCCTTCCTCGCCTCCTCTTCGCCTCGGACTTGCTCGCTCCACTTGCTGCCGATGATCTCCGACTATTCCTGCCACCTGTTCCTTCCTTCTTGCCCACTTTTGTTCCTACTGCTCGTTCTGCTTTTGTCCATCTTGCCGCTTTTGTTCCTTTCCTGCGTTCCAGTGTTCTGCCTCCTGCCGCGGTGATGTCATAGTCGTACATCCCACCCAGGCCAGAGATGGACCCATCCAGGCAGGTGGTGTGCCCAAGCGTGAAATTCGTGCCAATTCCCGTAAACTCGAGAGCTCAAACTCCGAGCCTGTACCCAAGTGTGCCCCGCCCACAGGCGGGCAAGTGTAGGACCAGAACTGTCAACTGGACTGCCTCTCGTCACTCTCTACATCCATAGCCACTATCTCCCTCTCTTCACCTCTTCACACTGTTCACTGTTCACACTCCACACTGTTCACGTCGCTCTGTCCTGCATCACGTGCTCCCTATCTTATCGCCCTCTCCTGCCACTTGCTTCCCGGCAACTGCGGCCGCCCCATCCACCGACGTAATCGTGTCATGTGACGCGAATCATGACCAGATTGCTTTTGTTTGCCACTGCCTGCTGCGTCTGTATCACATTATAAGCGAAAGCCTCACGACATCTCACCACTATAAATTGTTCCCGGTTCCCGCTGTTTGCCAGCGCAGGCGTTTTCCCAGAATCCTCCGTTCCAATCCCCACTGATCGTCTTCTACCGGTGCCCACCTCTTCCTTCCAGGCGCCTTCCGACCCCCTAGCTCCCTCCTCCTGCCTGTCTGTCCCGTGCTATCTGCTGTCATGAAAGTCACCATCAGATTGTCCACCGAGGTGTCCTACTCCGTCACTGTCCCCGACAACTGCACCATCGACGAGCTCTACGGGCTCGCCCGCGTGGCGTGTGCCGACGCCTCCAAGCTCCCTACATCGTTCAAGCTCATCCACAACGGAGAGAAGCTCCCGCCCGGCCCCCGCACCGTGTGCGAAGTCATGTCGCCCCAAGATGCCTCGGTGATCCTCATGGGCGAGGGCTCCGAGCCCCCTTCCTCCTCCTCCTCCTCTTCTCCCAGTGGCGCTGGCGCCGCGTCCTCCACCACATCCACCTCCACCACCTCCGTGGTGCCCGTCAAGAAGCGCAAGCTCCGGTGCTCGTTCCAGTCGTGCAGGGCCACCCCGTTGCGGAATGTGGGCTCTTGTAGCTACTGTTCGGGCAAGTTCTGCGCCAAACACAGGCTATTGGAGGACCACATCTGCCAGGGCCTCCAGAACTGCAAGGACAACGCCCACGAGAAGAACGCCATGAAGCTCCAGAGCGAGAGCACGCTAGCCAGCAGAGTATAAACTAATCATAGACTTCCCTGTCCCGATGTAGTAATACTGTCAAAGGTCAATGCCTGTCTTTCTTCCTATCTTCTACATCCCATCTTTCTACATCCCATCTTTCTACTTTATTTTCATTCTTCCTTACATTCACAATATGAACCTCTTCCTTTCTTCCATAATATGAGCCTCTTCCTTTCTTATTGAGCCTCTTCCTTTCTTCCATAATATGAACCTCTTCCTTTCTTCGTGTCTTTCTTCATGACTTCATGTCTTTATTCGTGTCTTTATTCATGTTCTCATGTTCTCATGTTCTTATGCCTTAGCCTCTTCCTAAGGTGCTCGCTCTTTCCCAGTTGGCACTGACTCTACTATAATTTCATCGCATCGTGAGTCTATGTCTCGACCGAGGAGGCAACATAAGCTTTGCTCCATTGTATGGCACATGCGTATGACCTCGCACCAGAGTCCCGGAAACTCCATACTGCCGTCACCACCTCCTCCATTTCTGTGGATCCCAACATTCCACGCTGATCAGTTCGGGTATGCCGCGAACGGGTGGAGAAATACAACCAATGGCAAGCGACCCCAATGGTGCCAGCAGTTTGAACTACAGATCCCAAGCATTCGTCCACGTTCGTCCCGTATCCAGATCTGAAAGAGAATTGTTCGGACGCAGTTGTGCCCCACAACCACATTATCGACTTAGAGTTAAGCTTTGGACAATCGCGAAGCTTCGATACAATGTAGTGGTGCGATAGCAGTCATTATTGGCCCAATACGCCCGAATAATGTTGTATAGACGGGCAATGGTTGTTCTGCTGGAATGGCCATAGATGCCACAACTCAGGCTATTGTAGGACTATTGCGTTGAATCTAATCCTAAAATTGCTGATTACCTACCCCCAATTTCAGTTGATCTAGTATTCTAGCTCTTTTCCGTAATTACGATTCTGAATTTGTTCTATTTAAGAATTAGACTTCCATTGCTCACACTAGTTCCCGTTTTAAGCCACATTTCGGATGAGAACACCTCACTAAAGCTATATCTATCCAATAGCTGATTTTGTCTAGACCACTCTCTGTGGTAGTTTTTTAGGAGTACTCCTCATGCAATTTACAGGAATTTTTTGTAAGGCTCATAGTTCTTCACGCTACTCCTCTATACTATTTATTTAATTCTACTCCTCTATTCTACATATTTATGGTACTCCTCTATTCTACATATTTATGGTACTCATCTATTCTACATATTTATGGTACTCTCTATACTATTTATTATGCTACCCCTCTAGCGTATTTACCTACACGTCTATTGTCTTCTTTAGCTATACGTCAATACTAATTCGTTTAACTCCCTCTATAGATACTCGTTATGCTGCACATATAGTATTCGTTATCCTACTCATCTAAATCAACAGGATATTCGTAAGTTACCTCTCTATAGAAAATTCGTTATGTTACACGTCATTTAATCATTCTCCACCTCTCTATAGTATTCTCGTCATGTTACGCATATCTTATCAACAGTATCTCGCAAACTCTCCTCGATTTCTATTTACCTCATACTTCTATTAATTCTGGAGCAAGTTCTCAAGAACATCCTCGTACTTGCCGTTGGTCACATTGTTGGCCTTGTTCAAAATGACTTCCGCCTTCTTGTAGCTGTCCTCTTGCTCGGCACTGTCAAGCTCGTACAAATTGCCCAACGAAATCATGGCTTCGGCTACGTGTACCCAGGACTCTGGCTCTTCCTTGTCCTGAGCCCACTCTAAGTACTTGATAGCCGTCTTGATCAACTCCTGGGCGATTTTCTGTGCGTCTTCCTTGGTCAAACCTTCGAGCTCCGTCTCGTTCTGGAACTCCTCCTCGTAGGTCAATGAGGTGAACACACTCGAAGGAATCTCTGCCTCCTGCAAGTATGATTGCCCGATCCGCTTGCAAATTTCTCTTCTCAAAGGATGCAAAGCATGCTCTTCCTCCACGGCCTTTCCGTCGCTGGCAGCATCCACATTCTCCAAGAACTTGATGATATGGTCTCTCCACCACTGGTTGTACTTGTCAGTGTTCTGGATTGCAAACAATGGATGAGAGTCCTGCAATTCGACACCCCCCTCTTCGTCGTCATCGTCTTCCTCATCTTCATCTTCGCCTTCCAACTGCTCTTTTCCAAAGTTGTCCACAATGTCCAACATGTCATCGAGAGCCTCCAAAATCTCCAAGTTGTCTTGGTCGAACAAATCGTACTTCTTCAACTCGTCGGCCTTTTTCTCCGCAAGCTCATAGCTCTCCAATGCCTCGTCCAAAAGCTCGGACAAATTGGGGTATTTTTCGCTTATGGTGGATTCCACCTCCAACTGGGAGATGAATTGCAATGGGATTCTGTTAATGAGAATGCGGCTCTTGGTGAACTGCAACTCAATGGAACCAGCCTCAAAGTGCGACAAGCCGAGCTCCACTCTCTCGAGTGCTGCGTCAAAGAACTCCTTGACCTTCTTGCTGTCTGTGCTATTGAAGTTGGCCAATTCGGCCAATGAGTTGGCATAGATGGAGTGGAAGTATTCTGGGAGTGGCTTCGACTTATCCTCATTTCTCAATAACCGGTCACACTCGTGGATGATTCCATTCACCACCAATTCGTTGTCCTTTTCAGATTGGGCGTAGGTGTTCCACAAGCCTTTCAACTGTGCCAATTCGTCGTTAGCATCGATTTCTTCACTCAACTCGACAGTGAGTTCGTTTGAAGCTTGCTCTGGAGCCGAGGAAGAGTCCTCGACCTTTTGTTTCTTTGCCTTAGCGGCCTTTCCCAATCCCAAATGTCTCTTAGCCATGATGTGTAGGGTTGATGCTTTCCGAAGATGGCCTGATGAGGTACGAGATGGCTGCTCACGTGGTAATGGGCACGTGCAAAAGTGCTTATCACCCGATTACACCAATGCCTGTATGGAGGAAATGATAAAATGTATGGCTGGATACTAGACATTTGCATCAATATAGAAATATTGATCTTTCAGTGGGGCATACGATTCAAATTTAGAATAATTCGAATTCAAGTGGAACTTGGTGTTTGTTGAGGATTAAAGTCGAAAAATGGCTTCGAAGTACTTTGGGATTAGCCACGGAAAAGACTTACGCATCCATCTATTCTATCATGGCCAAACTTGGTGGGCTCTGTAGACCGAGATATAACTGCCATGAAGCACGACGGCAGACTACATACGGCATATAGCTCAGACTCCGATTCAGAAGAAGAAAAAGAAGAAGTATTCAACAGCCAACCACAATCTTCCAGACGCGGCCACTTTTCCAATTATCGCGTGGAAGACGTGTTCAATTGGACAGAATCATTTTTCGTCCCATAATACTCAACATCACCGCTTGTTTTCTCCAAAGACCGTTTCTTTAACATGAATGCCATTTAGGATACTGATATAAACAAGCTGGATTCAGTATGCAGTCTTCATTAGTAGAGCGGTCAGCTCCCATCTCACCTGAGCCAAACACTGAACGTGCAAATTGGGCTAAAGGAGAGATAGGATAAAAAACATGAGCTTTCGTGAAGTTGTGAATGGAATACAGAATAAAATTACTTCCTTTAAGGACGGATGATTTGAAAAGGAGAATGCAATGAGCTCATTCATATGGACGAGCTTCAAGCTTCACTTTGTAAGGTTGGAACAATTGCTGCAAAATCTGATAAGCCACACGGTAATTGAGAAAAAAGTGCAACCAACCTAGACCAATTCGGCTTTAACTAATTAGGAACAGACGATAATAATATTTTTAAACACAGGAGTTCTTTCTCTTGTCATTCTAGTCGGATTATGGAATAAAGTCGAGCGGATTTTCGTGTACATGTGGGTTCACTACTATAATAAACTGATTTGCTCAAACGAATCTATTATTTGTCTCATTATAGCCGATCACTCATATATGATACAAATAAAAGTTCGTTTGGATCTGATCATGATACATTCTGTATCTCCAATTAGTTTCCGCAGCGAAGATCAACTTATTCTGTATGACATGAACGGAACATTTAGGTGTCATACCCCCGGAATTGTTATCACCAAGTAACCAAAGCCTAATTAATTCCTCGGTTCCAATCATAGATAAGCAAGGAGCAATAGTTTCTGAATGAGCTATTAATACAACATATAACTGTGGAGAACAGAGGAATTTGCGATAAGCGACTCATACCCTCAAAGTATAATATAGAAATAAAAAAATCCCAATTAATGGAAAGTACCATTTATCTTCTTTTGAGCGAGAGATAAACACGCGAGAGATTCTTAAAACCCATCATTGATAAGATGTCTGACTTGAATCCTGATGATTGGTTTGTTCAGTCTAAACAGAGACCAATCGAAGAGGTAAATATCCATCCCAATTTGACGGTATACAATCGGAAGATATACACTTTTGGTCCATCGAAAGAGGTGTACATTGCATTCTCAAGTATGGATGATACAATTGAAAGCTTTGATGAGTTGGCACTTTTGTTTACCAGAGGTTGTCTTTTCAGAATAGATGAGTCGAGATACATCCTTGTTCGTTCCAATCCTGAGCGTGACGGATGTGCAGTAGTTGGAGAAATCTCAAGTCGTTATATCGACGAAAATGATTTAAACCAATATGGAGTAGAAATTAGAAATCGCGCGGACTACAACACCCTTCCCCTTTCTAAAATATATAGAAAAGAAGACCTCAATTCCGAAGTGCTCCATGAAAATGCCTTGATAAGATTCAGGAGCGGGTTCAAACGTGTACTTGGTCATGTCAGATTTGGTTCTGCATGAGCAATGTGATGGTTCTTAGACAGGAGGCGTATTGAAATTCAAACAAGTTAGTTATCTTTGATACAGAAATGAAATGGCAAGTTATTTGAACTATTTTTTTAATGTAGTCTTCTGGAATGGATTATATGATTTCTCGGCGAGTCCTATCAAGTCATATGGTAAAATGTACACGTTTTAATTCAAATGAATTCACGTTCAAATGAAAATGAAGTCTTCCAAACTACAAAGCGTGAATGATCAGAGTTATTTATGGTAATCCCTCGATTCAATGGTAGCAGGTTAAGAAGAAAAGAATGATGTTTCTGGTAATAGGTAATATCTTCACAGTTTATAGCAGCATTTTTAATCCTTATATTCAGTTAAAGGAAGTAATTAGTGGTAACTAAGAATTAGAGCCAGCGATATTTCTGAGTATCACTTGGCGTATTCATACTTGAAATTGTAGGTAAAGTCGTTGTGGAATAATAAAGGTTTGTCGCCTTCAGGCGGAGTAAGTAGTTTATATTGCGCATTTCCAATATTTGTCTTGGGGATGAAGAACTTCAATTTAATGCATTATATTCGTGTGTACCTCATTACAACTCAATAAGGAATTGTAACTCCGTCATCATCCTTATACGCGCATTACTCATTCCACCATGAGTTTTAGAAACGGATTCTCGATTTGGGTAATTTCACTAGATTTTACGATTGTATTATGCGAACATTATAGATCGAAGGATGCATACTTAGTGGGTCAACCTTTTAACCGAAATGAAGACTATGGTGATAAAAACAGCAAAATAATTCAGAATCACGCATATCTATTTGAACTCATCATTTCAAATGAGGTGAAGATTAGCACACCTCTTAACCCAATCTTCCATGTACCATTACAATATTCCATAGGCCATTACAAATATGCCCAAATTTACTAGGATGTTTCTCCATCGACTTTAATTTAATTCCAATCCTTGGGCATATATTTCACCTCAATATCCACTTATATTTGAGCCGCCACTACTAGATATGAATTGATGCACTACTGCCCGATATTTTGGCATCGCAGTTACATAATTCTGTAGAATTTGTTCTGATTTGGTTTTCCCACTACAAATACTGAGTCACGACACGTGACATGGGGTAATCATCGGCCATCGCTATATCTATCTCCAGGTTCCAGACTGCTAGTCCACCAAAGGCCAATGTCCCATCTTCTTGCATCGCTCTATGCCACGGGTGAATACCATGTCATCATTGGAGCGTCCACTGCGGCCAGTCTCCGCATGACTGCCATTCTCGATGCAGGCGCCTTCCCGATTCTCATCACAGCAGACTCAGACCCCGAAGACTTTCCCGCCGCCTTACGAGAAAGGATGGACGACGGCACGGTCAAGTGGGTCTATGGAACGGGAAAGCTCACTATCGACTTCATCGCCGAGGCGTTGCATTCACAGGGGCGTAGGGAGGTCGACGGCGTCGTGGACAGAGTGTTTGTCACCTTGCCCATTGCACAGCGGCAGTTGAAGCAAGACATCTTCGACCACTGCCGAAAGCACCGGATCCCCGTCAACACCGCGGACTCCGCAGAGTTCAGCACCTTCACGCTCTTGTCGACGTACACCTCGGGCGACTTCCAGTTCGGCGTCACCACCTCGGGCAAAGGGTGCAAATTGGCGTCCAAGATCAAGCGCGAGATGGCCAACGCGTTGCCTGCCAACATTGGCGCCATCTGTGATAAGATCGGCGAGCTCCGGGCCACGATCCAGCGCGAGGACAACGCGCAGTTGTCCAAGATCCACGGCGACGCCATTGGCGAGCACGACGAGGACGCCATCACCACCAGCGGGTTGAACGCGTTGGTGAAGGAGTTCAACGTCACCAAAGAACAGATGAAGACGCAGCGGACGCGCTGGTTGAGCCAGATCGTGGAGTACTACCCGCTTCGGCGTCTTGCGGACGTGTCGATCGAGGACTTGACCAATGCGTACCTCGAGCACAAGGAAACACCCATTTCCGATGCCAATGCCCATGCCAATGCCATTGCAACCAAAGCCAAGGGATCCATTTCCTTGGTGGGTGCGGGCCCCGGGGCGGTGTCGCTCTTGACCCTTGGTGCCCTCCAGGCCATCCACAGCGCCGACTTGGTGCTAGCAGACAAGCTCGTGCCGCAACAGGTGCTTGACGTGATTCCGCAGCATCGCACTCGGGTGTTCATTGCGCGCAAGTTTCCCGGCAATGCAGAGAAGGCCCAGGAGGAGCTTCTCCGGCTCGGGTTGGAGGCGCTTGTCAAGGGCGAGAAGGTGGTACGTCTCAAGCAGGGCGACCCCTACATCTTCGGACGTGGAGGTGAGGAGTACCTTTTCTTTAAGAAACACGGGTTTGTGCCCCAGGTGCTTCCAGGCATCACCTCGGCCCTCGCGGCACCAGTCCTCGCGAACATTCCCGCGACACACCGCGAGAAGGCAGACCAAGTGTTGATCTGCACCGGCACCGGGCGTCGGGGCGTGTTGCCCCAGCTTCCGGAGTTTGTGCAGTGGCGGACCACGGTATTTCTCATGGCATTGCATCGGGTGGCCGACCTCATTCCGGCGTTGATTGCACAGAAGGGCTGGGACCCCAAGCTTCCAGCGGCCATCATCGAGCGGGGCTCGTGCCCAGACCAGCGGGTGATTCGTACCACTTTGGGCAAGGTGGCGGCCGCCGTCGAGGCGTGTGGGTCCAGACCTCCGGGGTTGTTGGTCACGGGACACGCGTGTGAGGTGCTCACTTCCACCGACAAGGAGTGGGAGATAATCGAGGGCTGCGATGCTTATCGCGAGGTGGACCAAGTGCTCGCAATGGTCAAAGGAAAGGAGTGAAATGAAGACTATGATAGATGTGAGGATTCTGTGGGATCTGTAGATTCTAATAGATATGATGGAAGTGGAACTGCATGAGAAAGAGGGAGATTCTAATGATAGAGCTTAGTTGTGATAGAGCGTAGTGGTGATAGAGCTTAGTGGTGATAGAGCTAGGGAGTGCATAGATGGTTCTATCGATAGACGTTAACCAGGATAGAAAAGCAATATAGGTGATGAGGTAATTAATCGATTGTGCATTAGACAGAATTGTAGGGTCCTTCTGGAATAGTATGGTGTTGATATCAAGGTGATAGTGTTAATATCATGGTGGTAATATCATGGCGATAGTGAATTGATATCATGGTGTTAATATCATGGTGTTGATATTATGACGTTAACCAACTCCCAAGGTGCTAATTGTACTGATATCATCGTTCTGAATCCTCTGTTTACACTGCTCTTTTTGCTGTGTATACTTTTGCACTGTATAGAAATCCAAGAACCCATTCGCCTCATTTTCCACTACTTGATCTGTCTGGGCCAGATCGCACTCTGTTGTCTCCAGTCTCTATCCTCCTTCTACCCGTCAATCTTCAAACTCCATACTGCAATACTCCAATGCCATCTCCATAAATACCATCCCCTTTCTCCTCGTTTCATCTCTTCTTCTGCCGCAAATCGCCTTGTTATCAATTGTCACGTGGGGTCTCGTTGCATTCAGCCACAGGCATTAATTTGAAGCCGTCGTCGTGGAGCTAGAACATGTACACCAGACTCCGATCCTCCTCCAATCTCTTGCTCAAACGCTCCTTCACTCCCTTTGTCTCTCGATCCTACAACATGGCTGCCTCTGTCGACCCCGAGTCCCTCCACAACCCCTACTTCAATCTTAGCACTGGCGACCGCGACGTATGGTCGTTGATTAACGAAGCGGCTGCTGAAGCAGCCCTGAAATCAGACAGACCCATCGTCAATTTGGGCCAGGGGTTCTTCTCCTATAGTCCTCCCGACTTTGCCATCAATGGGGTTCATGCTGCATTGACTGAGCCACTGCTCAATCAATACGCCCATCCCCGGGGCCACCCCATGTTGATTACCAAGGTGGCCAAGCACTACTCCAAGTCATTCGGACGTCCTGTGGACGAAAGCGAGATCCAGATCACCACCGGTGCCAACGAGGGCATGCTTGCTGCGTTCTTCGGCTTCTTGACCCAAGGCGATGAGGTGATCTTGATCGAGCCCTTCTTCGACCAGTACACCCCCAACATCGAGATGGTGGGCGCCAAACCACGCTACGTCAAGTTGAAGTGTGCAGAGAAATTCAACTCGGAACTGGTTTCTGGAGACGACTGGAAAATCGACTGGGAAGGCTTGGAGAACGCCATCAACGACAAGACCAAGATGATCTTGTTGAACACGCCCCACAACCCCGTGGGAAAGGTGTTTACCGAGGACGAATTGGTCAGATTGGGCAAGTTGGTCATCGACAACAACATCCTCTTGTTGAGTGACGAGGTCTACGACAACTTGTACTTCACCGACTCCTTCCCCAGACCCGCCAATTTGGCACAATTGCCCGAATTGGCCCAGAGAACCTTGACTGTGGGCTCTGCTGGAAAGTCCTTTGCTGCCACTGGTTGGAGAATTGGCTATGTCCACGGCCCACCCAACTTGGTCAAGTACGTCACAGTTGCGCACACGAGAATCTGTTTCTGTTCGCCTACACCATTGCAAAGGGCCGTTGCCATTGCTTTCGACGAAGCAGAAAAGTCCGACTACTTTGAAAAGACAAGACTCGAGTACATTAAAAAGATTCGCTTGTTAACTGACGTTTTTGACGAGTTAGGATTGCCGTACACTGTGCCTGACGGATCCTATTTCTTGTTGGTGAATTTCTCCAAGTTGAACATCCCATCCGATTACCCCTTCCCACCACACTTTGCTGCTAAGACCGACGATTTCAAAATGGCCTATTGGTTGATCCAAGAGTTAGGCGTCGTTGGCATTCCTCCCTTGGAGTTTGTCAGTGAAGCCAACAAAAAGGGTAACATTTTGGAAAAATGTTTGAGATTTGCTGTTTGCAAGGACGACAGTTTCCTCGAAGCGGCAGTAGAGAGATTGAAGGGATTGAAGAACTATTTATAAGTTAGAATCTATAGAATTATATTTTATATGGCGACCACTAAATGCATTAAAAAGTTACTGGACTTTCACATAAATGCACTAAATGTTACTGGACTTTCACATACTTCTTGAAGCAAAATTTCATCTCCCCGAAATCATCGTATCCATCCTCGATCTCCACTTCTTTCTCCACATATTTATTATCGCAGAAGAGCTTCCATAACGTTTCTCTTTCCTCTTCGAATTTTGGTCTGAGAGGAAGTTGAATTAATACCTTTGAATCTGGACCGGGCTTCAAAAATTGATTTATCATGTTGATGACCCAGTAAGGATGCTTGGACGAGTATATAGGGTCGCTTATTAAAATTGTATCGTAAGTAATAGGACCGAATTTTTCCACAAATTGCTGAGGATTGGTCCAATCCAACACATGGACGTCTGCATTGGTAATATTGTTCAAGTCAACATTAGTTTGGAGATTGGGCACAATTTCAGGAAGATCTGTCAAGGTAGTTCTATGCCCCAAAGCACAACTTACTAATCCCACTAACCCGGTCCCTGAGCCCAACTCTAATACTGAACCTGTGATGTAGTTATTATTTTTGTTGATGAGACGATTGGCGAGAATAAGCGAAGAGCCCCAAGTCTTTAGCCCCAAGTTATCGCTTGTCAACGAAGGTTCCTTGAGCTTGATGTAAGGCTCTTGATCGTCGGGAAGGTACTTGTCCAAGTTTTCTATGGCTATTTTGCGGATAATCTCCGGCTGGGCTGTTCGTCCGCAATTTTCACTAATTCTCAAGCTAGTTTCTTTATAGATCTGGGCCTTTTTGTCTTCGTCTGTTATCCAGGACAACTCATTTGAGACGAGACGGGTCAAGTATGCGATGTACTCGCCTTCGTATTGCTTTCGTAATGGTTCGCTTAGGCTGGGTATATAGCCAAGTTTTAGTTCGGTATCGAACCTGGCACAGTGATTTTTCAACCACACCAAAGCGTTGTCAATGAGCTGAGCATTGAGTCCCTTCTCTTCAAACACCTTGGCAACATCCACAGAGGTTTCACTGTTGTCAACAGTGTCTTTTGCAGAGAAGTTGTATATTTGATTTGGGGCAAGTAGTTTCAAGATTACCAAGATTGAATCTGCACTGGGCTCAAGTTGGAGCAAAGGAAGGTCTAGAATGTGCAAGGGATATTGATGTGATTCGTCTGGAACGACGCATTCGGTCGGTTCCAGACTTTCGAGACGTGGGCTTAGGACTTCCACATCCGGTTCTGTGGAGGCAACGGGCGTGAATAGGGAAAGAGGATCGAAGTCCATCGCCTCATGGAAATGTATGTAGAAGGCTACTCAAGTACGTGGTCACGTGACCGCATCATCTCGTTCCAGTGGTTCGTAATTCATGTATTCTACTATACAGCGAGCTATGGCTTTGGAATGTAGCGGATATTCTGGGCTGCACTGCTGCTGCAGTGCTTGTTCAGGGTCCAAGCAAATAGCTTGCCAAAGCCGGGCATGCATTGTCGCCTTTTCGGGTTGTGTGGACGAAGTCCCTGGGCAAATTTCACGCGGGTCTAAATTAGATCAATCACATGTTCTGAGCGTGGAATGGTTAGTGCTTGATCATCGTACCTAGATAGTTCCAGTTCCACGGAGTTACGGGCTTTGCTGGCACAGGCGGAGAAACCGATTAGAAGTCCACGACCCTGCCGTTAAACGACCATTCTCTGCCGTTGGCGTGCTTCAAGGGGTCCTGCTTGGGGCCTCCTCTTTCGCCGGTCTTGGGGTTGACGTCTCCCTCAAACTCGGGAATGGTCTTGAAGTCCACAAAGCTTCCAATGTCAGTGGCCTTGGGCGCCTTGAACTCCTTGGCTGCAACCTCACTTTCGCCGCTGGCAATCAGCTCATTATACTCCTCGATGGCGATCTGGGAGTTCGCAATCTTCTGCAATTGCTCGAATTCCTGTTGCTCTTCCTTGGGCAACTTTGGAGGGGATGGAGTGTACTCGCCAAACTTGGAGGAGTACGATCTGGCCATGGCTACTGCATAGCCGGGGAGTCTAGGCACGGTCAATCCAAGCCTGCTACTAGCTTGTACAAGCTGACGTGGAAACATTGGAGTGTAAGTGGAAAAGAAAAGAGTACTGGTAAATCCGACTATGGAGCAGTGCCTAATTAGCTTTTGAGGTGCGATTACGTAACGGTCACCCAAATCCACAAGGGCAAGAAAAGCCTATCGCGGTAAATTAAATTACGTGCATCACTTACAAGGCGAAGTTCATCGAAGAATCAAATTAGCGGTGTATTGAAGAATTAATTACGTTAGTCTATAAGGTGAATTTCAACACTAGCATCTGCACACTCAAGCCCATTTACCCAACAAGGCCATCAAACCTGTACCCCAACACATGATGAAGTAAGCCCACAACATCTTCTTGAAACCGGAAGGACCTTTGAACTCGGAGGAGTACAAGAACTCGTGAGCCATCAACTCAATGAGACCAGTGTAGATCAAAATACCGGCGGAAATGGAGTCGAAACATCCGTTGGTAAGAAGAGCAGTACGGGATCCTGGAGGGTAACTCGATCTGACTCCCAAACCAATGGCAATGGCAATGGGGGTGGTCAAAGTGTATGCAAGACAGAGGATCCATGGGGTCCATCTCTTGGATCTGGGCCAGTTGACCGTGGCGATTCTGGAGCCCAAACCCAAACCCTCGAACATCTGGTGGAACACCAACACAATGTAAAGAGAAACGAACTCGTCACCAGCAACGGCCAACGAGATACCGACGAAAACAGAGTGGAACACGACACCGAACTCCAACACGAACACGTTCAACAATTGTCCGAAGTACTTCTCCTTGTCTTCGTTCTCCACCAAGGTTCCCATGACTTCTGGGTCCTGGTGTTCATGGGCGTGAGAAAAGTGGTTAGGGTAGGCGTTGACGTTCTCTTCGGCTTGCTTCTTGGAAGTGTCTTCTTCATCGTCCGAGTCTCCCTTCTTCTTGGTGTACTGGGCCTCATCACCGAAGTGAGAGTGTCCCCCTTGACCGCCTCCGGAGAGACCCATGGCCTCGACCTTCATGTCGACGAATCTGTATGCGACCATTTCAATGAAGAATAAGAGGAAGAGGACCATCAATGCAATGGCAAAGGCCCATGGATATTCGGTGATGGGACCACTGAGACAGTCGTCGGACAAGGCCTCGTTGGCAGGCTGCAACAAGTGGATGAAGGCGGTAGCAATGATGACACCGGAACCAAAGAACTTGGCAATGAAGAAGCACCACCATGGCAATCTAATCACGGAGTATCTGGAGGACAAGACGGGGAAGAAGGTTCCGAAGGCAGATGTAACCAAGATAACGAAGATGGAGGAGATACGGGCACCGAAGTGTTCACCGTTGTACTCGTTGTCGGGAGTACATGTGTCTCTCTTCATCAACTCCTGGTGGATCTCAGCAAAGATGGAAAACATTGTTAGTATGGCAGGATTGTTCCTCGAGAGCTTTGGGATTCTTTATATACCGCTGGCACAAGATGAAAATAAGGTTGTAGAGTCAAAATATGCACTAGTGGTTATTAGGAAGAAAAATTGAGCCTCGCTTGCCAATAAATCGAATAATTTAGCACGATCCTGGGAGGGCCCGGTGGAATCTGACGGTTTCTAACATTAGGCTGGTGTATTGGCGTAACCACTAAGGTGAAGTTTCTCGCATTCCACGTGATGAGCCCATAGTTAAGGCCTCACACCAGGCAATTTTCTGTCTCCGCTCCGATGAGGAGCACCCTGGTAGTTTTTAGCCGCGTGGGCTTGGGCGTGCTGCCACACGCCCTGTGTCAGCATCAGACAATAGCCCTTCCCCCAGTGGCCGGCTTAGTCATCCCGTTTGACCATGGTAGTTACGGGTTTCCCCAAACGGGCCGATGGTCCCACCATAAGCCGGGTGTCTTACTTCCATGCCGCGAGATGCAGGTGCACCGCTCCTCCAGCCGGACGGGGCTGACCAACGGCGTCGCCGTGTGACAAGCGGAGTGTATCAGAACTTGCAGAGGCGCCAGCCCACGGCAGAGTAGCGGGCACCGATCCAGAGGACCACACTGGCGGCCGAGAGCGCGCCCTCGTAAAGCACCAAGTTTCGCAAGTTGGTGAGACTGCCGTTGGCCATCACCACCGACGCAAGGTACATGCCCACGATGGTCAAGAACCCCAAGAAGAAGTACAAAGTGCCGTAGACCCTGCCAAAGCGGTCGGCGGCACAGATCTGGCCCGTGCATGCGGGTATAAGTGAAATGACGGCGGAAGTCGAGATGCCAAAAAGCACGGCAAACGTGAAGAGGCCGGCCAAGTTGCCGCCGCCCGGAAGCCAGACTGCAAACACAAGAATGGTGGTGAGAAGCGAGGAGCCCACCATGACGTTGAAGCGCCCGTACTTGTCGGCAAGGATGCCTGCGGCCAAGCGTGACGGGATGCCGCTGACGTTGACGATGGTAAGCAAAAGGTAGGCCTTGGATTCACTGACGCCGCGGCCGAGCGCGTACGACGAGAAGTAGGTTAAAGTTGACATCAGCACCAACTCGGCGCCTGCCACCGAGAGGGTGAGAAGCACGAAGCGGGGGTCACGAAGGATGGTCAAGTCGAGCGCTCCCTTGACAAAGGTCCAAGCCTGCCCTCCTAGCGTTTTGAGGGGGTTGTGGTGTGTCTTTTCCTGCGAGTGTCCGTGGTAGTTTTGGTTTTCGCCGGTATTTGCAGCCGAGCCCAGGGTCTCACTAGTCGCAACAGTCTCACCTGTCTCAATAATCGCAATGGTCTCATTGGCAGGGTCGGGACAAGTGGTCATGGAGTCGGTCCGTTCCCGGACCAACGCCACCGCCACCGCCATACAAGCCATGCACACGAAGCCCATGATGCGCAACCCCCACTTGAACCCGATGGAAGCGTAGAGCCGTTGCAACATCACGGGAAACACCGACGCTCCTACCAAGCCGCCGATGGTTGCGATGGAGCATGCAATGGCCCGTTTCTTCAAGAACCAGTGGCTGAGGGCGCCCACGAGCGGCGACATGGCCACCGAGGTGCCCAACGCCGTCAAAATGCTGAAGCTCAAAATGAACTGGTACACCTGGCTGCACTCGGCGGTCAAAATCAACCCAGCGCCAATGAGCACGGTGCCGGCCACCAACGGCTTCTTGGCGCCCAACCAGTCGAACAACGCCCCAAAGAACACGCCGCCGAAGTACATCACCCCCAAGTGGAGCGAGAAGATCCACGACACCGTGGTGGGGTCTACGTCCTTGAGCTGGTGGGTGGCCACGTAACTCTGGATTGCACCCATGGCGTTGGCAATGCCAAAGTCGGCCACAAGCCCCATGAATGAGCCAAAAAGAACAATGTAGGCGTCCATTCCTCCATCGGGAAACGCATGGGGGTCCTTTTCGGACCCGTACATGATGTGGGTCTCCTCATGTTCAGGGGGTTGTTTTCTTGATCTCAACTCTTGGGAGGACGAGATGCGAGTGGTTCTTGGCCGCGGGTCGGTGTTCTGGGCCAGGCCGTGGACAATGGGCGCCAATTCCATGGCATTCGAGGTGTGCACGTCGGTGAATGTCATCCACTGCTTTGAAGAAGAAGAGAAAGAAGGATAAATAGCGTTTACACTACTCCCCAGATGAGGTGTTTTTTGGGGCATTACTCATCTTGCTCCAGACAGGGAGTGGGGGGGGAGTGGGGTAAAAAACGGTCCAATTTCTCGGGAAACTTGCCAGAAGCGAGCCAATTCCACACGTCATCTCGGGGAGTTGACGTTAGTTTGTCTAGGGTCGGCTTTCAAATGTCCGAGGACATAACAATGGCGTGGAAGCGTCGCCTTTGACACTTTAGTGGTCGCATGTAATTCCGCTTGACAAATGAGACAAATGAGCCTACTCGAATGTAATTGAACTTAATTGAGCTGAGCCCTTTCGCCGTCCCTAATTGACAGCTGGCATCACGAAGTGCCAAAGAAGCGATGATGCGTTGAGCCCGGAATGGACTCCAGGGTGTGGCAATGGCCTGCTTTATCAGCAGTGTGGGTTTTAGTCACATTTTTCACTGGCTTGCCTGGGTTCTGAATTGTGCTGAAAAATGGATACACCAGCACCCCCAGATATTTGAAAAATGCATACACCACCCCCGATATTTGAAAAATCTACACTTCAAGCTTATCCTACTACTGGACAGAAGAACAGGGGAGTAGACGTCCAGAGAATGGAAGAACAGGGGAGTAATACGTCAAGAGAATGGAAGAACAGGGGAGTAGACGTCCAGAGAATGGAAGAACAGGGGAGTAGACGTCCAGAGAATGGAAGAACAGGGGAGTAGTACATCCACAGAATGGAAGTCCAGAAGTAGTATCTACATCCGTCATGTTTGCGTCTCTTTTCCTGAGACCCGATGTATTACTATATACAAGTTACTTCACTCTGTACAATGCTAAACCATGCACACCCTTCTTGGCGGCCTCTTGGATCTCTATCACGTCTTTGTCGCCAGCGGTTCTGATAAACAACGACTCGGCCGGTTGCAAAGGCTTGATGAATCTGACAGGCAATCCCGACGCCAAGGCCTTGACCTCTTCGACCGTCAAGTTGACCTTTCTGCCTGGCTTGGACACCAACGATATGTCCCTGATGACGGGCTGATTATTGCGGTATTTCAAGCCGAGCCATAATCTTCTGGTGGATATGTTGTCGGGGGTGACTTCGACGGGCTTGACGTCGGGGCCAGTGGTGGAGCCCTTTTGGATCAGCGAGATGAAGCCCTCTTTGTATAACCCGAACGCGGCCTGTAAATGTAATCGGCTGAAGGGAACCGACGTGGTGGCGATGTTGACGTTGGTGCAGTTCTTCAAGTGGGCACAGAAATTGGCCAAATGTACCAAGGACATGGCGCTGGTTTGGTCTGTGTGCTGGACTTCTTCTTCAACTGGACTAAGTCGAAAATTTTATCTGGGTCCTGGGTCACGTGCGCGAGCTTCTCCAAGTCTCATGATTGGGGTCTGAAAATCTCTTTCTTCACTCCATATCAAACTCCGGCACTGTGGACAGGCATACTATGTTCAGATCTATTGCTAGCAAGCCCAAGTTGGCCAAATTGGGCGTTTCGTTGAGAAACGCATCTCCTCGTGGTTTTGGCTCGTTTTCTCCAATTGGCCGTTTTCCTCCATTGGGTGGTGTAAGAAATATGGCCACTGGTAGATCCAAAAAGGAGGAGCCCCCAAAAATCAGATACCTCTTCTACACCTTCTTGGCCTCGTCGGTGGTGCTTTATTTTGCAGGAAAGAAGGTGGACAAAAAGAAGCCAAAGACTTCCTTCAACAGTGACAGAGAGTTCCATGAGTACGAGGAAACCACCGGCTTGAGAAGAAGAAACAAGTTGTTCCACGACAAGCAAAACGACTACAAATTCTACGTGCTTCCATATTGCGACGATTCGTCGTTGAAAAAGGTGGAAAATATCATCAAGAAGAGCGGAGACCAGAACCAAATCCAGGTTTTGGATCCTCAGGCACTTATCCAGCAAGAAAAAGAGGACGACGGCAGAAAATACTCCTACCTTTTGCAAGACCTCGAAAGAGACGGAAAATCCCTTCCCAAGGGTTTAATCACCGCATTGATCAAGCAAGAGCTCCTGTTCTTCTTGAACACCAGAGGAGGCACGTTTAACACCACCTTTATCATCAAAAACTACCCTCTCAACACCGATGAAGCCATCAGGTTCGAAAACGAGGTCAGTGACGTGGAGGCATGCTACGTAGCCTCCTTGCCAAGCAAGACTGATGCCGAGCATGAAAGACAAGTCAACAACGTCGTAGGATACTTTGAGACCGTGGGAAGAACCAAACAACTCTAATAATTGTAAATAGCTTATACTTGTAAATAATTAACTACTTTCCTTCCCAAAAAAGTCCTCGGGCACCTTGAACTGTAGTGCAGCCTTTTTGGCAAACATCAAGTCACTGTCCAGGTGGTCATTCGGTCTGCCTGCTGCATCTCCGACAAAAAAGCTATCTTCCTTATTGATATTTTCACGGCCCAAGAACTGCTCGAGCTCTTCCCACATACCTATTTCTGGCTTTCTCATTTGATGGTGCAAATTATCAGGACTGCCCTTTGCAGATGCCGGTCGTTTTGGAGATGCAAAGACTAGGATCTCGGGTGGGTCCACTCCAAGGTACCTGCTGAGGTCTGAGTAAATTAAATTAACGCGTTGTATGAAATTAATATAAGACTTCTTGGTCTTGTCTGCAACTACACCTCCTTGGTTGGTGAAAATAACGATAACATAGTCCTCCGAAATGAGATTCTTGAGTGTATTTGTAACTTGAGAGGTTTGTTTGGGGCTGGAACTCCACCATTTCCAGTCTGCCGGACCTCTGGCGAACGACAGACCGGACTTCGTATTGATCAACGTTCCATCCATGTCAAAAGCCGCTATCTTCATACATGGCCTGTTTTGGAAACGCTCCTTTTCGGGCAAGTTGTGGATTAAATGGGTACCTTCTATTTTCCATCGTGAATCAAATGGTTTGGCTCTTTCCCCGGACTTCACGATATTCAACGCCTTCTCATTGTGGAGCTGTTTCTTTTGTATGGTGGTCTCTTTTGGTTTGATGACTTTAGTGGCGGTCTTCAGACCGCCAAGGAGCATTGATCGTATATCTTTTGACATGGTGGACACTGCAGATGTGGAAAGAAAGATGTAGTAATATGTTTGGTGGGTCAGATGCGATCATGTGATCCAAGTACAAACTACGATATCACTTCTTCTTCCTCTTCTTCATGTCGGACGAGAAAATCACCGTGGATCAATACGGAAGAAGGTCCTGGAATGTCGAAGCCTATGCCCAGGATGCTAAGCAAGGCAAGAAAGCCAAAGAAGCCGATTCCCACGAGAAGTTTGACAGTTCCTCATCGCAGAAATACCTTGAGCATCGAAAACAGCTTTTGAAGAAACTGCTTTCGGCAGTGAAAACCTACAATATCGTCAGTCCTCTCAATGCATCGACATCTTCGGGCGGTCCCAGGCGGTTCGGGTTCTTTTGTCCAATCTGTAACCTCACATTCAGAGACAATCTTGCGTTGGTGGACCATTTCAACTCTCCACAACATGTGAGCAAATTGAATGACATGAGCCATGGAGACGCAGAGGAGGGCGAAATGCTTGAAGGAGGAATACGGAGGGCCTCGCTTAAGGAAGTTGTGACCATGATGGAGCAATTGGTTGCCCAACTGATCAGGTCGAAGTCTCCACAAGACGCATTGAGTTTCCGGGAGAGAGTGGAGAAAAGGCGACAGTTTGAAGAGAAAAAGAGACAGATGAAAGCGAAGAACAAGTCGAAGAGGATGCGCAAGGCACAGGATACAATGGACGATGCCGAAAACGAAAGTGACCATTCGGAAATGGCCACGGCAATGGGCTTCACTGGTTTTGGAACCACCAAAAGTCTATGAATAGAAAAGACCAATAGAACACCAAAAGTTGAGTCCATGCATAGAAAAGACCAAAAGCCACCAAAACCATCTGGGAACAAGCATTTACTTCACTAGTCAATATCATTAAAACATGAAAAGTTCATTATCTGACTTATGCTTTTATCAGGACCTAGTACCAGCAGGACTGGAAAAAGACTGCGACTTGCAATACTAGTCAAGACTGTATCGTAAAAATGTGTACATAATTAACAGCAATAATAATAATAATTAATACAAGTAAAAGAGCATTAATGCACAGAATATCGCGAAGTATTCAACAAATAGGACTATTCTGTATGTATCACTAGCCTGTACGTATCTGTCACTATCCTGTTTCCTTGTCATATGCCTATTATTTGCAGCCTGATCTAACATGCAAATCGCGCCAACCCGCAAATTCTAACCTGCACTCAGCCCAAAAAAATTCTTCATCCAATAGAAACACTCTAAAAGCAGTTTACACTAGTCAACACCAGCTTGGTTTATAGGCATACCACGGGATCACACTCTCCTATACCCCAGCCGTCATGAGATTCACATTCAAGGTCCCCTTAAGCGGATTATTCAAGCACAAGGTTGGCAAGTTCAACTTCCAATTGGAACAAAATATCCGTTCCAAGTTGGACTCATTACCATCGGTCACCAAGATTTACGCCAACCCCGACGGCACCCCCAGAGTCCCTTCCGACCAAGAATTCAAGACCATTGCCGAGTTGCAAAACCTCTACTACCAGAGAAACCACTCTGAGTGGAACTTCATACTCCCCGGTATCCCCAAAGAGCAATTAGAATTATTCAAAGACAACTCGCAAGACTTGAAGAACTTCCAGTTTGTCACCAAAGACGCCGGTAAGATTATTGACAAGATCCCATACAAGGACGAGTCCACTGGTGAATTGAAGTGGAAGATTGTGCGGGAGACCGAGAAGGCCGAGGGCTGGGAGTTCCCTTACTTCTACTTGGTGTTGCCCATTTTCGCCTACGTTGCTTACTCCAAGTACACCGCCCAAATGAAGAGAAGAGAAACCGATGGTCCCGACTGGGCTGAGAAGGAGTTGAGATTGAGAGCCATGGAGGACTACTTCCACGGCGACACCGAGAAGGCCAAGGAGTTCTTGAGCAACGAGGGTAAATCCAAGAGAGAAATCAGAGACAGAGACGACTTGGTTGTGGCCAGAATCTTGGCTGGAGACTACGACAAATTGGCTCAATTGAAGAAGAAATTGCCTGCCGATTTGATTCCAAAGGAAGAGCCCCATCCAATTCTCAAGATCTAAATAGAGCATATAGTCATAGCTACTCCATGTAGCGAGCCATTTACTGTCGTATGTTGATGTAATCCAAATCACCGTGACGCCCTGAGCAGCTGTAGGAGTAATTCACTCAAGCTAAACCATCCTATTAGGAATTAAATGAAAGAAGGACTACCTATTTTTCACCTGGTGTAGAAGTGAAAATTCACACTACGCAACTAATTGAATCTGGTTGGTTGACCTTATTGTGAAGCTATTTACAATTCGCCACAGTCCTCAATGACAATCTTGGCACCGAGCTGGCCACTGTTGGAGCCGTAGCCTTCGATCTTCTTCACGACATCGTAGCCCTCAATGACCTCACCAAACACAACGTGCTTGCCGTTCAACCAGTCACATGGAACGGTGGTGATGAAAAATTGGGAGCCGTTGGTGTTAGGACCGGCATTGGCCATGGACAAAAGTCCTGGCTTGTCGTGGGAAAGCTGGAAGTTCTCATCAGCGAACTTCTTACCGTAGATGGATCTACCACCGTAACCTTGGCCGGTCTCGAAGTCTCCACCTTGCAACATGAAGTTGGGGATGACTCTGTGGAAAATGGAGCCCTTGTAACCGAATCCCTTTTCACCTGTGGCCAAGGCCTTGAAGTTGGCGGCGGTCTTTGGGACAACGTCGTCGTACAACTCGAACTTGATTGGTTCTTGAGCAACTCCGTCAATGGAAGTCTTGAAGAAAACCTTGGAGCCGAGGGCTCTGGAGGTGGAAGAGAAGAATCTTTGGGAGGCGATGGATGGTTTGGCGATGACGTTTCTGAACATTGTGCTTGGAGTTGAAAGTAGTTGGTTGGTTTTAGAAGAAAGTTGAAGGCAATGCGGTCACGTGGGAGTGATCTGCAGGTAATAATGTGCGGGGCACGTTGAAAGGTACAAGGAATATCAGTAGACATAGCCATGCAGATAATTATGGATAAATATTGTTAGTAAGTGAAATTAAAGTAAATGTACATAATACAGATAATGAATTTGAAGGATACATTAAAGAAATGAACATTAATCATTATGAAAGAAAAGGGTATTTTTTGTTATTTCCATTGGATGGTAATTGTTCTCGTATTTTTGGGATTTTTTCTTCCCTGGAATTTTTCACTTCCTGTCACTCTGAATATTTCACTTCAAACTCTCAAATATCCGCTTCAGCCATTTTTGACGTAGAAACATAAGTTATTATGGGAACAAGCATCTAAAAGTCTTCCAATGTGATTAGATAATTTACTTTAACAGAATTGACTGAGATGTACCTTCAATATTAGAATTGTCTGGGGTGTACTTCAATATTAAAATTAGAGGTTAAAAAATGTTTGATGAAGGCTAACTGAGATATGGCAAAAAGTGGCTCTTACTTGATTATTAAATTTAGACTTGTTAAGTCGTTTCCAAGATCTCTCCATTCGTAAATTGAAGCCAAAGAGCGGACCATGTCAATCCAGGCGTATATTTAAGGCGAAGTGCCTGACGTACGCAGAGGTTTCCATTTAAATAGAAGTCATGTATTACAAGAAGTCAAAGGGAATGAACATTTTTAAACAATTGATTTCGCTATTCTTTCAAAAAATAATTGGAGGAGCGGTGGTATGGGTAGAAATTCCGTATCTGACGTATCATAGTTATCACCATCTAACTCAAAATAGTGTGTGTATTCAAATGTACTTAGAAGCTTAATAAATCAATTTCCCCGTCGTTTCCTCCATTGGGCTTGGATTGTGGCGCGGAATGGGTTGCTGGAGCAGGGGCCGAGTTGGTGTTGAATCCAAAATCACCAAAGTCATCATTGGTCGATTCTTGAATGTTTTGCTTTGGCTTTGGGGTTGGGGTCGAGGTCTTGGTCTTGGTCTTTGCGGAAGAGAATAAAGATGAGAAGGCATCATTGGATGGCTTGGATGTATGGGTGGCTTGTGGGGTAGAGTTCACATTGTAGTTTGGTGCAGAATTAAAGGATTGAGAAGCAACCCCGAATGGTTGTTGGGCTTGGGCTTGAGGCTGCGCGAATGCGTTTGCTTGGGGTTGTTGTGGAGCGTACAAGCTGGCCAAGTTGTTGGAAAGGTTTGGTTTTTCTGGTTGGGAAGGAGCTGCCTGGAAGTCGTCAAAGTCATCGTCGTCATCATCTGCAGCAGCTGCTTGGGCTCCAGACTTGGAGGAGTTTCCTTCGAAGGAACCAAAGTCTCCCAACAAGTCTTGCTCTGGTTTCTTTGGTTGCGGCTTAGAGGAGCTGGCATGAACTCTAGAGGAGCTTGTGGTTGGCTTGGAAGCCCCACCTGAAGGTCCAACATCGTACTCTTCAAAGTTATCGTTGGACTTACCATTGGTGTAGCCGGCCGCGGAGTCGTCATAACGCTCTCCGTACACACCACCATCACCGTAGACTCTATTGTTGAAGTCCTCGTCTTCAAAGCTACCACCGGTGGTAATGGAAGAAGCGCCACCAAAGGCACCCGAAGACACACCACCGAACTTCTTGGCGTTGGCCTTGGCCTTCTTGCGCTCGGATCTGATCAAGGAGTCGTCGTTCAACAACGAGAGAAGATTCTTGGATCTGTTTCTCACGTTGATACCCTGGTCTCTGCCCTTGGAATCAATGTAATGGAATGACTTCAACATTTGAATCAACGACAGGTTGGCTCTCACGTCGTCGATGATTCTCTCGGAGCCGTTCTTGATCAAGTACTCCAACAACTGCAAAGACTTGTATATCTGTCTCCACTCGTTGGCGGCCTTCTCGGTGAATCGTCTAAAAATGAAGCTGACGATCTCTTCTCTTTCACGATAGTTGTAGGTGCCAGCAGCAATCTGGGACATTAATGTGGAAGGCGCGCCCCAGGGTTCATTATTGGTGGCTTCACGGACCTTTGATTCCATCTCAGTCAAGTTCATGGCAACTGATTGTTAGTAAACCGTGTTCATTCCCGACAGTGAAAATTGGGTAGGAAACGCTGATTTCACGGAGGTAACATACCATTCTGTGCCTTCCGCACGTACGCCTTCACTTCATAGAGATTGATGTTCTTCGCTGCGTCTTTCAAAAGATCCATGGCTGTAGGTAAAGAAGTTGAAGGGTAGGGTGTTTTATTGACCAACTAAGACTATACTCACCCGGTCTGTGTGCAGGAATATGAACTAGAAGCAAGGTGTGCTATCTTGGACTAGGAACGGGCTGGAGGGGTCGTTTCCGAGGTCAATAACTTGGTGAGGAGTTGGGAATTACGAGGTGTTTTGGTTGTGCCGATTTGCAACTCTGGCGGTGTCTTTTTGCCAATATTCGGCATATATTGAAACTTCCGGAGCCTCCGCGAAAAGATATCGGATAGATGACAAAATGCCCTAATTACATCTGCATTTCGGGAAAATTGATGGAATTCTCGGTACAAGCGTTTTTCTGAGTTGACGAGAAGGAGGATTAGTTTTTTATTCACATCTGTTAGCTCTTCTAATTACGGAGAGCATAAAGATTATTTTTCATCTGCTCCGATATCGCATCTGATACTTTTTGAGATCAAGAAGTATCACATTTTTGAGATCAAGAAAGTATCACATATACTGAACTAGAAAGTCCAGGATAATTATTCTCTATATATCGGATTAGCTTCGGCTTCTACTTACAATCTCTGAAAGTCTTGGGCTTTCTATATTACATATTATACAATGCTATTCTAATGTGAAAGGCTATTTCTTGAACCGAGCCTTGATTCCAGCAGTCAAGTCTCTCAATTGCTGTACACTCTTTGGTAAGGGCTTTTCTGCAAGCTTTTTGCGGTTGGGCGAGCTTGATGGGGTACTTTCCTCTACCACCCCACGTCCAAATCCAGATAACGAGGACACGTTGTTGATAGAGGAGGCAGTAGAATTGAAGTTCGAGAGAAATGATGAGTTTCTGTGGATCGAAGTTAAATGCGGTATGATCGACTTGTTATGAGCAAGTGTGAACAGATTGGCGTTTCCTGATACATCTCGGAAGCTGCTATTGCTGTTCATTTTTGAAATGATTGAATTAGTTGAATTAACATGATTCGACAAATAATCGTACCTTCGAGCTCTCTTCGCTTTGCTTATGATCAGAGCTTCATTTGGTTTGAATCTGTCGTTAGATAAAGTCTTTTTCTCTGGAATGGTTCTATTCTTCTTATTTAATTCCTTGATCTTGAGAAGTTTTTCTTGTCTTTTCTTGCCTCTCTTTGACAAGTCGCCATTAAAATTATCCTTGAGATTATTCATGGCTTCCGTAAAGATGGCGCTTATATTTCTATTCTCTTTTGTCATATCACAAAGAACCATGTTTTGGATGTTCTCTCCATTGCTGTATTCATTTAAGTTAAGAAGTCTAGTGACAGCTTCCGAATCTAAATTTGACTGACTATGATCCCAAAATAAGATTAAGATCTGGAATTTGTGATTGCTAAACTTTTCAACCAAGGAAACAATCTTCCGCAAAATCTTTTCATCCTTAGATAGTTTGCTTTCGATTTTTTCGTACCACAAATTTTCATTTGTCAATCCACATTCAAACACAATAAACGAAGTTTCAGAAAAAAATTCCTTTGTCAAGTAGTCCTTGCTTGGTAAACTCTGGATATTCAAGGAAAGTTTTTCATCAATAACCAAATTTTCATAAATCCTTTTTTCAGAATTGATCTTAAGCGATAACTTCGTATTCAACCATTTGGAGTATGAAGTGGCCCAATTCTCAACTATTAATAACATGTCAAGTTTAATTGGATCGTTCTCGATTGGAAGATTTAAGTTACTTGAAATTCCATGTACAAAGCTTTCGAGATCAAGTGGATTCCAAAGTTCTTGAATATCACTTTGCCGTTGGTCAATAGATGGCGAAGCTTCGGGGCTAAACATGTGCCTTCTTTTGAAACTTGATACTGAGCTCAATGAAACATTTGCACTTGCACTCGACAATCTTCTTTTGGAATTTGGTCTTTTGAAAGATATTGAATTGAGTTCTTCCATTTTCTTTCTCTTCAATGCTTGCTTTTGAATCAAAATTTCCGCTTTAGTCTTCAACTTTTTTAGAGCCTTAACTTTCAAATTCGACTGAAGGAAATAATCAGCTCGTGCCTCAAGAGTTGATTTATACACCAACTCTGACAAGAATGCCTGATAGAGCTCATCTGCAAACGAAGAGATAGTACTTTCTCTTTTTAATCTTTGGTTATGCATATTAATGATTTTTGGGATGTGTGAACTTAATTCTTCTCGAACTCCTGTTTGTACTATTTCATCAACTATTTGTTGAACAGCTTTCCCAAATAATGGATTATCTGAGAGACGCTTTCGTTTTGGGGTAATGATTTGAGAAGATGCGGGAGTGCTAGACTTGATTTCTTCAAATCTTGTAGTTGTCGGCGTATCTGTAGAAAGAGCGTTTGAAAATTTTGGTATGCTTTGCTGGAAAATTGATGTTTTGGGGATATCTGATGCTGGTTGCTTTTGCTGGAACAATTCATTGCTTTGATTTGGTTTGTCATGCTTTGTATCGGAAGGACCAGCTTTATTTAAAATTGAACTGTTGCTGTCTCCAAAGGAAAATGAAGTAACCTTGGGTTCGGGTATAGTCGATTGTACTATTTTAGGTTCACTCAGTGCTTTGGCTGGAGCAGATTCCAATGAAGATTTTGAAAATTCTGAATTCACAGTACTGCTAGGAGGTAAAGCTCCAAATGTACTCTGGGTATTTTGGAACAGTGATTGTGATGTGACTCCAGGATTAGTCTGAAGTGTTGGTTGTGTAGGGGCACCTGTTCCTGCGTTTGCAGGAACTGCTCCAAATGAACTTGTTGAAGCTGATCCAAACCCACTTTTTGGATTAGTACCAAATCCACCTGCTGGATTTGCACCGAACCCAGTTTTTGGAACAGTACCGAATCCATTCGTTGGATTTGAGCCAAATCCACTTGAAGGAGCGGTACCAAATCCACTTGAGGGAGTGGCACCAAATGCATTCTTTTTGTTTGTGTTACCAAAGGCAGGCTGAGATTGTCCTGTTGTAGATGAATTAAGTGGTTGTTGCCCAAATGATGCTTGGGATGTTTGGGGTGTCTGAAAAGGAATTGCACCTAACGATGAAGTCCCGGCAAAAGAGCCTAATGCTGAATTGGGAATAGGTGAGTTGTTTTTCATAGGAATACCAGCTGGTTTGTTGAGGCGAATAACTCTATCAGGAACAAACCTCTGTCTCTCTGGTAAACTTAACCCTGCCTTGCCCATATTAATAAAATCTTTTAAACTGCGGCCATTGATTTTAGCGTCCAATTGAAGAGAATATGGCTGGGAGAGCTTTGGTTTATCAAATATCGAGTTCAATTTATATTTGGTTGCCAATTTTTCCTTATTGAATAAGTCAATGAACGCCTGTCCTTTGTCATACATGACGTCCACTTCATAATATGAGACAAATTTGACTAACTTTTCAATGGAATCAAAGCCGAGTAAATTTTTCAAATCCTCGCCTGGGTAAGGCTTTCCTTTAGTATGAAAACTTCTCGCCATTGATTTTAATGCGTAAAAGCGGATTTCGTTGAAATGTGTTTCGAGTAAACAGGCCATGGGGAGTGGAGTTTCTGAACTGTAGACAATTTTAAAAAATTCTTCGAACAAGTTCAAAGCACCTGGGGAATTTTTGACTCCACCTTTCTCGATAAGGTTATTTTGAGACACTATGCTTCTCAACTTTAGAGCCAATTGTATGTATGGATCCTTGAAAATAGACATGGGTAAGTCCTGTATCTCCTGCTCTATTTCTGGATTTCTTAAATGACTCAATAAGTAATAGGAACGGAATTCTGCTTCGTTTGGAGAATCTCCTCCTCCTTGATTTCTAATATCTTGATAAATTTCGATCAACGTTTGTAATGCTTTATTGAATTGTTCAAGCTCTTGCTGTTGGGAGTATTCCTGGTTACTTCCCGCCATTACATGTAATGAAAGTAAATGGATTCTAACAATTCTTTCATTACACTCAATGGCTTCGGGTCCAAACGAGTTTTGGTACGTGAAGTCTTGCCGAATAGATCTAGTTCTATCCCAAATGAACGAATGTGCTTCAGGAAGGAGATCGACCACATTATCCACTAAGTAGTTTAATGTTTGAACTAAGACGTGTGGAGGTCTTACTTCCGAGGGTAGTGGCGAAGGCTGACCTGCCGCCGGTCTGGAAAATGCCTTAACTGCTCGTACTCGGGAAATCCTGTTGGTATTTGGGTCCTTTTCTAGGGCTTTGACGTTGTTTTCTAAAGATCTCCGCACGCGCTCGAAAATGGGACACATATCTTCACAGGAACCTTGGAAGGAAATAGCATCGTTTAAATCCTTACGGATGTCCATGGCGTCCACCAAGCCCAACTTCTCCATTTGTTTGCGCTCCACTTCTCTCATTTTCTGGAACTCCTCGTAAATCCCCTGGTAATCCGAACCTCTATTGGCCTGTTCCATCTGGAGCATCTTCTCTTGGTTCTGCTTGTCCCATGCATTCACCACAAACGGAGGAGTGTACAACAACCTCGACTGGTGGATCATGTATTTTGGGAGGGGACGGGGAAGCCTGTTGTGGGAGTTGTGCTTGAATCCCAACGCTGCAGGGTCTCGGTACACTGGGCCCGTTGTTTGGATCTCATTGGACGAGTACTCGGGGTACTTTTCTGCGGATTGGCGTTGGATGACTCTAACCGGAATGTCGATGTTCTCTTCTGTGACGGGCGACTCCGACTTCTTCTTTCTGGGGTTGTTTTTGGCGTGGTTCTTGTTGCCTCTCTGCGGCTTGTCTCCATGGCTCTTCTTGGAGCCCGACCCATTGGGGCCTCGGGTGGAATCGGCGGCTCCTTCGAGCCGACCGTTGGGTTTCATGGGTCCTCGCTTGTTAGCAGCGCCTATGAAGTGGGGATTCACTCCAAATGCCGACATAACGGTGGAGAAAAGCTACTGGCGGGTGTGCTGGTGTGAGTGTTGTAGAGTTGAAAATTTGGCGGTCACGTGCGAGGTAAACAAACATACGGTGTAGTGATATGGGGAAAAGGGCCCGGGGTTCTGGGCCCTATGGGGCGATGCAGTAGACGACAAAGCCCCGGAGCAACTCTTCCGAGAGCAAGTGTTCTGGAACACCGAAGATTTGCAATTTCTGTGCTTCCACCGCGTGCAAGAACAGTTCCATGATTTCGGGCTCGCGAAGCTGAAGCACCACTAGGGCCACGGTCCGTGGCCCCAAAAACCGCCTGACGGCCTGGACAAAGTAGGGAATGAGGTACTCGTTGTAGACGGTGTCGCATGCCACCACGACATCGGGCTCCATGTCGCACACCTGGGAGTAATTGTACCAGCCTTGTTCGGGATGCTCCCAATCGTATTCTATGACATCCACGCGACAGGACTCCTTCAGTTTGGATCCATTCCCAGACACTGCCACCGTCAGACTGGTCCAGTTGGCGGTTCCGGCGTTCTCGACAAAGTTGTGTTTGAGCAACTTGAGAAGATGTTTCTGGTCTGTGGCCACGTAGTGGCCACACAACGGGGCCAATGCCGAAGCGCATACTGCTGCGATGCCTGAGCCCAACTCCACCACTGTAGGCCTTTTGCCTCTGTCGAACAACGAGGCAAATGGGCACCTGGGGTCGCTGAGGAGCCAATCGACGAAATGCACACACGATTGCCAGCACACGAAGCCGGTGGACGACGTTTGTTGTGTAGAAGACAAGCAGGTCAAGGATTGGAGCACGGTGATGTCGAGGCCGTTCTTGAAGGAGAGCTCGAGCGTCTCACGAGACCGGTCAAAATAGCCTAGATGGTGCTGTTCCTGTGGAGCCCTGGCGGTGTAGAGCTCGAACACATGGTCCTCGATGTCTTGGATGGGTTCTAGTTGGGTCAACAAGTCCAACATGGAGAATTTGCAGTTCGCATTATTGCAAAAAGAATGAGGATGTACTAGGAAAAGGGTGGATCTAGATGGAGTATTGAGGTATGGAAGGGAATAGCATACTACTAGTACATTAGGGAAAAGGAATAGGATACTATTAGTACATTAGGGAAAAGGAATAGGATACTATTAGTACATTAGGGAAAAGGAATAGGATACTACTAGTAGATGAGAGGGTGAAATGTTGACTAGCTCCAGTTCGTCAGAGTGAGATGGGTTATCTAGGTTATCACAGTGAGATGGTTCGAACTATATTCTAGAGACTTGGTCGGTATGCGTCTGTCTACATTTTTCAAGTTCATATTATTAATTCTCGTTACTGCAGATATAGTCTTGGATTCTGATTCTATTAATGTCTCCGTGCTTATGGCTCTGATTCTATTAATGTCTCCTTGGTTATGGCTTTAATTCTATAATTTCTCATTACTGCTGGCTCTAATACTTGAATTAATATCTCCTTTACAATGGCTCTGTTCGATTAATATTTCCTTTCTGCAGTTTCCTTGCTTCAATGGCTATATTTCGATTAATGTATCATTACCGCATTTTCAGTCTTCCATTAATGTCTTATTACCGCATTTTCAGTCTTCAAATGTCTTATTATCGCAGTTTCACTGCTACATTTTATCTATTTAATATCTCATTTCTCTATCAAATCAACAGCTTGGCCTTCAACACCTCGGCAATCAAGATACCAGCACCCGCAGCTCCAATGACCGTGTTGTGCGACAACACCACCATCTTGAAGTCCAACACCGGGTCCTCCCTCACTCTGCCCACAGACACTCCGTAACCATTGTCTCTGTTTCTGTCCAATCTGGGCTGGGGTCTGTCCTCCTGTTCAAGCACATGGATGGTGTTCTTGGGGCCCGAGTGGCACCCCAACTTGGTGGCGTCACACACGTACTCACGCATGGCCTGCTTGACCTGCTCCAACGAGGGAGGAGGTCTGTGGGCGAATCTCAACGAAATGCACTCGGTGTGGCCGTCACTGACCGCCACACGGTTGCACTGGGCACTGACCTTCATCTCGTCCGCCGACAACGGCGCGAACTGGGTGCCGTCGGCGGTCAAGTTGCCCAAGATCTTCTTGGTCTCCCACTCCATCTTGTCCTCCTCGCCGCCAATGTGGGGCACGATGTTGTCCAACACGTCGATGCCCGACACGCCCGGCGAGAAGCCGGCGCCGGAGATGGCCTGGAGGGTGGTGGCGGTCAACGCATCAATGGGGCCGAACTTGTCCACCAAGGGCTTCAATGGAGCCACCAATCCAGCCGTCGAACAGTTGGAGATGCAAATAAGGTAGCCGGGCTTGTTGTTGCCGGCGGCACGGGCGGCGGCAACCTTCTTCTCGATCACCGACAAGTGGTCGATGTTGACGATGGGAACGATCAAGGGCACGTCGGGCTCTCTTCTGTAGTTCTTTGCGTTGGACACAACCGCCAAGCCGGCGGCAACAAAGTTCTTCTCGATCTCGCCGGCGTAGTCGGAGTCCAAACCAGAGAACACGATGTCACACTCGGCAAACGCGCCCTCGGGCTTGCACTCCTGGACAACAATGTTCTTGGCCACCTCAGGCAACAACTCGGTCTGCTTCCACCCCACAGCATCGGCGTACGCCTTACCCGCCGATCTGGAGGAAGCACCCAAGGCGTGGATCTCGAAGTCGGGGTGGTTGGCCAATAACAAGATGAAACGCTGGCCCACGGAGCCGGTGGCGCCCAAAACACCTGCTTTTTTGATAGACATGGTGGAATAAAGTGTAGTGCTGTTTGTTCAAAAGATGATTCATACTTTTCAGGGCCGGTAGGCGGTTGCGAGCGCGCGGCTGCGGCAAGAACCAATGGGCTTTTCCAACGATAAGGCTGGCAGATGACGTGCAGTGTTGACACGTGCAGGATGGAGACAAGAAGTCCAGAATATAGGTGGACAGAGCTACACGTGCAGGATCAGGTGACTCAGTATTAAAGAATCAGAAGAGTGGACGAGTATTAAGAATCAGAAGAGTGGACTATCGTATAAATAATATGATTATAAATGTGGAACTGATGGAACGCTCCATCCAGTTAGATAATGTAGTCATCCAGTTAGATTAATGGAGTCATCCAGTCAGATTAATGGAGTCAGGTTCTCCATAGAATTTTGGCGGAGCACTCTATCTCTCGTAATTCCTAGTTCCTCTTTTTCAATATTTCTAGATTTCTGCAAATGCGAATTAATATAGAATTAGAGAGAAATCACGATAAAATAAACTCAATAAAATTACAACCAAAGAGCAATAACAGCATTGCTCCACTTCCCATTCCCACTCCCAGCCCCTCTCATACCTTCACACACCACTTCCCATCCCATTGTCCCCCACTCCTTTCCCTCCCTCTTCAACCTTGTCACGTGATACCATACGCGTAGATTTTTCAACCCTCCAACTCCTCCAACTTCCACAACATGGTCAACACAGATTTCGAAAGCATCTACTTGAACCAATCCAAGTCCAATGGCCGCATGCGTATTGCCGACTCCGGATTGGGCTGGAAGGTGTCCGGTTCCAACACCGCCGGCAGCGCGCCCTTCTTGTTGCCTTCAGAAGAGTTGTTATCGGTGCTGTGGTCCCGAGGCTCCAGGGGCTACGAATTGAGAGTCCAGACCAAGAACCAAGGCGTGGTGCTGTTGGACGGCTTCGACGCGGAGGACTTCACCAAGATGAAGCAGGAGTTGCAGAGAAACTTCCACCTTTCGTTGGAGCACAAGGAGCACTCGTTGAGAGGATGGAACTGGGGCAAGACCGACTTGGCCAGAAACGAATTGGTGTTCCAGGTCAACAACAAGCCCAACTTCGAGATTCCCTACACCCGCATCAGCAACTCCAACTTGACCAGCAAGAACGAGGTCGCGGTGGAGTTCAACTTGGACAACAGCCATCTCCACGCGGGCGATGAGTTGGTGGAGATGAGGTTCTACGTGCCCGGCACGGTGGAGGGCGAGACCAAGACGGTCAAGAACGAGGACGGCGAGGAGCAGGCCGAGACCGAGGAGATCAGCGCCGCCACGGTCTTCTACGAGCAGTTGAAGGACAAGGCCGACATTGGCCAGGTGGCAGGCGAGGCCATCGTGTCGTTCAGCGACGTGCTTTTCTTGACCCCCAGAGGCCGCTACGACATCGACATGTACCCCACGTCGTTGCGGTTGCGCGGAAAGACCTACGACTACAAGATCCAGTACAAGCAGATCGAGCGCATCTTCTCGTTGCCCAAGCCGGACGACGCTCACCATTTGATCTTGTTGCAGATCGACCCGCCCTTGAGACAGGGCCAGACCCGGTACCCGTTCTTGGCGTTGCAGTTCTCCAAGGAGGAGGAGCTCGAGCTCGAGTTGAACGTGTCGAGCGACGAGTACGACGCCAAGTACAAGGACCGCTTGCAGAAGTCCTACGACGCGCCCGCCCACTTGGTGATGTCCCACTGCTTCCGGGGCTTGACCGAGCGCCGCTTGGTGGTGCCAGGCTCGTTCCAGTCGCGGTTTCTGCAGCCGGGCATTGCGTGCTCGTTGAAGGCGTCCGAGGGCTACTTGTACCCGTTGGACCGCTGCTTCATCTTCGTGACCAAGCCCACGGTGTACATTCCGTTCTCCGAGATCAGCAACATCACCATGTCGCGGACGGGCGGCGGAGTGTCGGCGTCCCGGACGTTCGACTTGGAGATCAACCTTCGTGGGTCCAACCAGTCGCATATCTTCGGCAGCATCGACCGTGAGGAGCAGGAGAACATCGAGAAGTACTGCCAGGAGAAGGGCATCCGCGTGAAGAACGAGGAGAAGATCGCCAAGGCGTTGTTGGCCAAGGCCATGAACGAGGCTGGTGACGACGACGACGACGGCGACGTGGACATGGGCAGTGCGGCCGATGACGACGACGAGAGTGCCGACGACGACTTCAACTCGGGCTCTGAGTCGGATGTGGCGGAGGAGTTTGATTCTGACGCTTCTGCGTCCGACTCTGAGCAGCTGGGCGGCGAGGAAGGCGACGACCGTCCCCCCAAAAAGAAGACCAAAAATTAGAATCTGATGATTAAAGAAGTCTGAAGATTAGAATCAATGGTAGAGTCTGATTAAAGAAGTCTATGATTTGAAATAACGATTGGTCTTAAAGATTAGAGTCTATGAGTAGAGTCTATGATTAGAGTCTATGGTAGAGTCTGATTAAAGAAGTCTATGATTTGAAATAACGAATAGTCTTGAGGATTAGAAATCTAACGATTAAAGAAGTCTAAGGTTAGAGTCTAATGACCAGAGAAGAAGTCTAAGATTAGAGTCTAATGACCAGAGAAGAAGTCTAATGGTTAGAATCGAACGAGAAGAAGCCTAATGATAGAATCGAACGATTAGAAGTCACGATTCGAGGTTTAACCGTGGCACTCATACCATTAGAGATTAATTAGTCTATCCAGTATAACCACAGCGTTCTACCGTTAGACTCTATCGTTAGACTCTAACAACCGCACTATAACGCTGAGGGCCTAACGTTCTAACCAAGCACTCAACGCTGAGGGCCTAACGATCTAACCAAGCAGTCGAGTAGTCATTTTTAGTGTACAGTATAGTTTCCCATCTAGGTAAAGAGCTGTAGCCCGGGGAATGCACCCGTTGTACATATGCGAGTTGCAGTGCAAGATGACGTGAGCTCTGCAGCCGAAACCAGGGGTCGGTGTGACCAGTTCCAGGGACTGACTGACAGAGAGAGAGTTCCAGTTCCAGGGACAGTGAAGATATGGGCTCCAGTTCCAGGGACTGTCATGCAGTTCCAGGGACGGCAATGGGTGCTTCCATTTCCGGACGCTTGCTGCTTTCGAAACAGGTGATGAGACGGTGCGTTCCAGGACCTGATAGTGTGAGAAACTATACGATAGCCTATTTATACGATGGTGGAAGAATAAAAGAGTGAAGTGGTCAATCTACAAGAAAGGCGCCCTCCATCCATTGATATAATCCACGTCCCTCTATCTCTCTATCCCTCTATCCCTCCCTATCCCTCTCTTTCCATTTCACTGTTCCCTTTCATCACTGCTCATTCATCTCCTCCTTCAGTTCCATAATGGCCCCATGCAAAGCGTCTGCACAGGGACGTGGGCCGCCGCAATTATCGGAAACGGAAAAGAACAGTGCCGGCATGCAGGTGGCTTCCCCAACAGGTATGGTAATTGGCACATTCCCAATGCGGCAAATGCCCAGCGGCGGGCATAGACGACAATAGACAGCCTAGGAAATAAGTGTAGACAATAGCCCCGACCAGGTACCGCTGGTCCCCCTTCCTCTCCACAAGGTATATATAAGCTAGGATCGTCCTCCCCCGGTGGCTCTTTATGGCCTTTTCTTCCAGCACCCTTCGCACCATTTTTAGGGTTCGTACATCCTCCTCCTGCTCCTGCTCGCTTCTAATATAGCCCTTGCAACCACTCCGAAACAGCACCTGGAACGACATCTCCTGGCACAAAATGGCCACGGAAATAGATATATGGCCCACTCCCCAGGGAGGGGCCGACGAGTTTCTCGACTATCTCCTCTTTGAACACGAGTACCACCTTTCCCACATCGACCTCCCCACCATGGACATGCCCCCAGCTCCCCCACAGCACCACCCCCTTGTGCACTATCCCCCCGATCCCTCCTTCCACACCGCCGCCACCACTTCTGGAGGCAAGGCTGCCCAGTACGCCATGGCGTCGCCGGCCCTGGACGCCAGCTCGTTTGACGCCAAGCGCATGAGCTCGTCGTCCATGTCGGACGTGTCCATCTTCTCTCACGACGAGGGCCCAGCCCGGACCTCCGTGGACGACTTGAGTCTCGATGACGACGAGCTCGCGTCGTTGTTGGAGGAAATCCAAATCGACGACTACGGCAAGTCCAGCGTGGTGTGCTGCATTGACGAGGTGGTGACCATCTTGGGGCTGCACAACGGCCAGGCGTACCAGGCCAGCGGAGTGAGGCACCCCGACACCAGAGCCAGAAAGACCTTGTCGATGATCCAAGTATAGCCTGTTGGTGCGGGCACTAGATAGGAATAATATGTGTAATATAGGCAAGTGTAGAGTAACGAGGGTGCTTTGAGAGAATGCAGCAGTGTGAGACCAAAGCCAGTGGAAGACTACAGCCAGTGAGAGACCAAAGCCAGTGGGAGGCTACAGGTAGTAGAAAAAACAGTGAGACTATTGAGAGACTGTTGTATTGACCATTTGACTATATTCATTGATCATTTGACTATATTCATTGATCATACCATTCGTGAGAACAGCACACAGAACACCTCAGCCTTTCCACTCCACTCACCCTGTCACCCATCGCCTCCTCCATCCTGCGCAGGTGATTATATACGCTAATGTTAATCCCAAGAAGATACTAGCGAAAAATAGCCAGATTTCCCCTTGGGACCGTTGGACCAGCACCATCGCAGGCATCATTAGACGACGCCTCGCCTTACCCGCGCTACTACTTCACAGGCTAGGGCTCAGGCTGAAGGTTCAGCCGACCCCCGTCACTTGTGCTCAACAGAATGGATCCCAGCCTTCCCCATTGACCAGTCTGGTATATTTGAACAGTGTGTAAATTGCACGCGTCTTGGTGGGCCACCAGATCTGCTAAACTGTGCGGCCAAACGAACGGCCCATTGTGGACTTATCGCATCGTTTTACGGGTGGCACAATAGGGTGTGAAGGGGCTAGGACCCGATGTTGAGCGAATGTAGTTGAACACATCCGCCCCGATTGCCCCGATTGCCCAAAATTCCTCACAATAGCCCACAGGCTGGGTGTCAAGGGAACGAGCAAGGCAGACAAACGAGGGCATGGAGCCATGGGACAAAATGGAGTGGGAACCAAGGGAACAAAAGAGCGGGATCAAGGGATCAAAATAGAGCGGAATCACGGGCACAAAGCACAAGGGATTATTGGGGCTGGAGTTTTCGGTTGCACTGACCTTTTGGATTCTAGTGAATGGGGGGCAGCCGTGCACTTGAAGGACCCCCCATGTGGCATATTGGAACCCCAAGAAACGCAAGAAACTACACGCGGGAAGTAGTCAGATGCGGATATGCAACCAGGGGCTGCTGTTCCACCACCCCGCAACAACAGGGATATCCAGGCGGCTTCGTGTGGTTGAATTGGGTCTTGTGGGCCCGATCTGGGAGGTCGAGCAGGACTTGCGTTGGTGGTGAAATAATATAATTCTGGTCTCGCGCTAATTACACTTCCATGTATTTGATGCAAGCGATCGGCAAAATACATTTACATAATTGCAGTGGCACAAATTAGAGGTAGAATTGGCACAAATTAGAGGAACGAACTGGCAGAGGAAAGACCTGCCATAAATGAGAGATGGACATCCATACATGAAAGGATCGAAGTGTCAAAATTAAACAGAAAGCACCGTCACATAATTGAGGGTCATTGCCACAAATTATAGAGAACGAACGGGGAGAAGTTAAAGGATTCTCCGCATGAGCTAGAATCCAGGATACTGGCAGATCCACTGGGCGGATCGATCTTTCCGTGCTGAAGTATATCCTAATCATATGCCTAGCCCATAATACATGTCACATCAGTTTCAGAAACCCATGGTTGAAGCTACACAGCGATGGAGTAAGAAAAGAGGTACCTCTGGTAAATGCCAACTGAGAGCTCAGCTGACAATCATACTGTTTATACTGTGCATACTGTGCATACTGTGATTGTGATACTGTGATTGTGATACTATACTGTGCTAGTGCAACGTTTGATCTGCATTATTCAGACTGTGCATACTAGCGAGGCGAGGGCTGGAACCACCTGCCCCAGAAGCCATGAGTCAGACCCCGCAAAGACAAGACTCAGGAAAGCGCATTGCAAGCAGGAAACCAGATCCTTGTATGAGTGGTCATGTCTAGAGAGTCACCCTGGTTGAACCAGTTATGAAGACACGGTAGTTAACTCTGTCCCAGTAGTGCCAGTTTCCCCGGTGTTCTCGCCGTTCTCCCCATGTTCCGGCCCTCTGTCCCCCACGTCCCCCACTCGCACTGCCGTCCCAAATCACCAGACATAATCAAGACAGCCATGCTACCCATGCAAAAGATACTACCTATACGATCCATACACATATCACCCAGACACCCAGACACCCATGTACCCATGCACACATGCACACACACCTTTCATCCCCGTTCCATACCTTGCTCCCTCCCCTATCCTTACTCTTTCTCCATGTTCCGATGTCATTGCGTCCCCCACCCCAGTGCTTCGCAATCTTCTCGCAATCCTTCACGTACTTCACCACACATTTAACTGGCATCCCGCGCAGCTTTTCACCTCCAGTCTTTTCCCAATGTCCGAGCTGCCGGGCCTGTCGTCGTCGTCGTCGGCCCCCATCGGCATGATCATCTACGCCGCCGTCAAGCCCATCTTCAAGATCTACTTCATCATCGCCTTGGGCTTCTTCATGGCCCGCAGAAACACCCTTTCGGTGGCCACCTGCAGAGACATCTCCGACCTTGTGGTCACCGCGGTGTTGCCCTGTTTGATCTTCCTGAATGTGGTGTCCAACCTCCTGAGCTCCGACGCCAAGACCTTGGGCGTTGTGTTCTTCAGCGGCTTCCTCTTGTTTGGCATCGGCGTGGCCTTGGCCTTCCTCATCCACATAGTTGCAAAAAGCCCTCGCCGCTGGCTCGGCGGCCTCCTCCTGGTGGGGCTCTTCCCCAACATCTCCGACTTGCCCATCGCCTACTTGCAGACCTTGTCCAAGGGCGGCGGCGTGCTCACCGCCCAGCAGGGCAACAAGGGCGTGGCCTACGTGTGCATCTTCCTCGCGGCCCAGGTGCTAGTCCAGTTCTGCTTGGGCGGCTACCGCCTAGTCCAATGGGACTTCCAGGACGTCCTCCAAGATCACGAAAAAAGAGTAAACGAGAACGAGAAACTAAAAGAGTCTTCACAGAAAACAATCGAGAATGAGAAACAAAAAGAGTCATCACACCAAACAATCGACAATGAGACAAACACTTCCCTAAATCACGACTCTGCCTCCACCCGCGCCAGCGAAAAACACTCCGACGACGTTCCCGACAACAACGACACCTCCTCCATCCTCAGCAGCATCGAGCATTCCACCAGCCGCTCGCTCGAGGAGCGCCAATACGACGAGTTCCTCCAGGCCCGCCAAGAGATGAGCCGGTCCAAGTCCAACGACGACGCCAGCGTCCGACGTCGCCGTGGCTCCATGGGCCTGATCCACACCAACGTCTACTCCATCGCCTCCCAGATGCGCACGTCCGAGCTCAGAAAGCAGAAGACCCAGGACATCGACGACGTCATCAACGAGTACTCCGAGTTCGAGAACTTGAAGAAGATGGACTCGGAAAAAGTGCCTCCAGGCACCACCCTCGACAACGCCAACGCCCCAGATCATATGCCTGACGACGCGTGCACCACTACTACCACCACCACTACCACCGTTACCATCTGGGGACGGGTATGGGCCGTCATCAAGAAACAGGCCATCGACATCCCCAAGAACTTGCGGGCACCCTCGTCGGTGTCGTTGATTGTGTCGTTGATCGTGGCCATGTCTCCCCCTTTGAAGGCCCTTTTCGTGCCCTCTCTGTTCAAAATCCCCAATGCTCCCGACAACCAGCCCCCGTTATCCTTCGTCATGGACTTGGCCCTGTACATCGGAGCCGCGTCCGTGCCCTTGGGCCTTACGTTGTTGGGCGCCACCATCTCCCGCTTGAAAGTCAAGAGCATGTCTCCGGGATTCTGGAAAACCGCGGTGCTAGTCACTTGCTGCCGGTTAATCATCATCCCCATTGTGGGCGTGGGCATCACCACCGGAATCTACAAGGCCGGGTGGTACGGCGACGACATTGTGGTGAGACTCGTCAGTGTGTTGGAGTTTGGTTTGCCTAGTGCAACCTCATTGGTTTATTTCACAGCATTTTACACGGATCCCAATTCCGAAGACCATCTTCAGATGGACTGCTTGGCAGTGTGTTTGATTTCCCAGTACTTGGTCTTATACATCACCCTCCCATTTTTGATCACATTTACTTTCAAGGTTTCATTGGGATACTAATAGATTGACAGGTTCACCGTTTTAATTCATAGATTGCATCGGAAATGCGCTAATATTCCATACACTAACTGTAGGTGCCAAAACGTACCGTGTAAGCACGATAATTCATTTGAACTATGAATTACTATTGTACTATGAACCACTGGTGACATACCCACTATGAAGCTATGGTTAGTTCAATTGAAGCAACTAAATACATTAAGAAGTACTGTGAATAATTCAGTTGAATTACTGTAAATTTATCAGTTGAAGTACTGTGAATAATTTAGTTGAAGTACTGTGAATAATTCAGTTGAAGTATCCATGAATATTTTAGTTGAAGTAATCTGAATAGTTCAATCGAAGTAATCTGAAATATTGTGTTCTATGAATATTACACACATAGAATCACCCCAATGTGACACAATTGATACATTGGCCATTCAGGAGTACCCCAAGCGTTTCAACTATCCCCATTTGAGCCAATTGATACTTACACTCGTCATTGACATTCACTTCCTCTACTCTTCATTTACTTCACTTCTCTATCATTGCCACTCTGCACAGCCTTCTGCTATCTACACGTGATATTTTCACCAGATCAGGTCTTCTCTGAACTTCACTGGACCAATTGCTGTATCCATTGCTGCATTCGAGGCTAAAACCTGCATCCCCTGACCATATCCAGTAGTCTTGTGCCCGGCAAAACACCGCCTCTAGCAATGGTCACAATATCGACTCGTCCCAAGTGGAAAGGGAAGTTGCTATCGACGTCACGTGCGGCACATCTACATATCTGTCTCCAGTGGTGTCAAATTCCATCCAACTACTCTCTGCATTCTTTGCACCAAAGCTCGAGAATACACGCATCCACCATGGCATTGTACTACAACCTCGTCTTCGGCTTGTTGGTCACCGAAATGGCCTTCTTCACCATCTTGTCATTGCCATACCCCAGAAAAATCAGAAGAACCGTGTTATACACAGTGTCTGCCCCATTCCGCAATGAGCAGTTCCAGATTGCCATCAAGTGTATCTTGGGCTTCATCTTGGTGTTGTTCATCGACTCGGTCAACCGTGTGATCTCTGTTTCCAGCGAGTTGAGAGCGGTGACCCCCAATGGACAGCAGACCCCCATGGGCAGCATCTTGAACGACAGGGCCGAGGTCCAGGCCAGAAGATTCTACGCCCAAAGAAACATGTACCTTTGCGGTTTCACCTTGTTCTTGACCCTCATCATCACAAGAACCTACTCGTTGGTGGCGGAATTGATTGCCACCAAGGACAAGTTGGACGCGAAGAAGGGCGAAAAGGTCGAGACTCCCAAGGACTCGGAGAAGATCGCCGAGTTGAAGAAGCAATTGGCTGCCAAGGACGAAGACTTCGAGATCTTGAAGGAGCAGGCCCAGAGCTTGAGCAAGGACTACGATTCTGTGTCTTCTGGTGCGGACTTGAAGAAGTAAGTACTATGTATTTAGGTCTATGGAATATAATGACATACTGCCAGGTACACATTGATTAGATCGAAGCATTTTGACGCATTGACTGAATGAAAAATGAGTTAATATTGAAGCATTTTGAAGCATTGACTGAATGAAAATTGAGTTAATATTGAATTATTACCATTGAGCTGATACGTTAATTATTGAGCTGATAATTGAAACATTCACCATTGCTTGATTAATTACTTCTTTTATGCTGCCATATGCTGCTTTATATTAATTCACTGATTTATGCTGCACTATGCTGCATTATATTACTTCACTGCTTTATGCTGCTTTATTTTATTCATTGCTATGATTTTATTTTATTCACTGCTATGATTTTATTTTATTCACTGCTATGCTTTTATTTAATCCTTTATGCTGCCTTTTCACTGCTTGTCGTAAGCATTGCTCTTGTGCTTAGGAGTGAATTGGAAGCCGGGGCCCGCCTTGCCCAAGAACATTTCCGTGATCTTGATCCAGTCCAAGTAGTCGGACGATCCGAGCAACGTCTCCAACTCGTTTCTGCCTCTCCACTTGGGAGGTCTCTCGTTGATCTTGGGAGGCAATCTCTCCAAAATACCAATTGGAATGTATCTGTAGGTGAAACTCAAGAACTCACACATGAATCTTCTAGCCTGGCCCACACCGTACTCATCAGAGCCCCAGTGTTCAATGGCGTAGTTGGAGAAGGTCCGCAAAATCTCCAATCTTTCGGTGGCAGACTTGTCCAAGTATTGCTGACTGTCGACCTCCTCGAAGATCCACGGCTTGATAAGAGCACCTCTGGCGACCATGACCGAGTCAATGCCAGGGGTGTTGGTGGCATTGTACCAGTCTTCGTGGGTGAAAACATCACCATTTCCAATGAACCACGTGGGCTGGGTGTCGGAAGTGTCCTTATTTTCTTCCTTTCTGTGATTCCATTCCTGGACTGTTTGTCCGACTTCGCCAATGTAGCCCCAGTCGGCCTCCTTGGTGTATCTCTGCTGTCTAGAACGGCCATGTAAGGTGATGGCGGCCACGTCGTTCTCTCTCAAGATTCTTTCCACCGTAGCCTTGGCCGTGTTCTTGTTGTCTCTGGTACCTGTTCTCATCTTGACTGTCACTGGAATGTCTCCCGAAGAGGCATTCATGGCCTTCAAAATTCTGAGCATTCTGGCAGGCTGGTCCATCAAGGCCGAACCCTGGCCTTGACGGTACAACAAGTCGATCGGACATCCACAGTTCAAGTTGAGCTCTGAAACATGGGTGGTTTCCTTGTAGATGGCCTCTGCAGACTTGGCCGCAGCCCAGTGCTTGGAGGTGGCAATTTGAACACCGTATCCGGGGTATTCACTGCTGTGGGCCTTGGGCAAGGCCCATTCGGAATTGGTACCTTGCAATAAAGGCACGGTCAAGGCCATTTCCGAGTAGGTCACATCGGCACCCAACGACTTCATTAAACGACGGTAGGGCAAGTTTCCGACCGTGGTCAATGGGGAGACGATTTTGGCATTCTTAAGGTAGAGCTTCTTCTTCTCTCCAACCTTGTACGTAGCCTCGACGTACGAGGCCATGTTGGACTTGGTTAGGTCTTGTGCCGTAGAAACTGGCTCTTGAACATTAGTCTCTTCAGACTCTTTGGCCTCTTCAGCATCCTTGGCCTCTTGGGCCTCCTTGGCCTCTTTGGCCTTGAGAATGTTCTCCTCGTTCTGGACCAAGGTGTCGATGTATTTGATGACCTCCTCGGAGTGGCTAAAGTCGTACTTCTTCTTCTGCAATAAGTTCTTGTGGTCTGCAGAAATCTTGTTGACCTCAAAGTTGGTCTCCTTGGACTTGTCAAACTTGTCCATGTCCTTCAAGAGACGGTTCGTTTCCTTGTTGTAGTGGGATCCCAACCATCTGCACTTCAAGCCAACAGGACAGTAGCCAATGGCAGAATACACAGGACAGTCGCCTTCGACATCTTCGGCCTTGGTGGCAAGGTATTCCTCGATATTGTGCATGTTACGGCACTGGTCTGCTCCGTAGGAGCACTCCTTGGGGTTTTCAGGGTCCAACAACGTGGTGCACAATCTGTACTCCTTGACCTGGGGTCTCAAGTCTCTCTTCTTGTTTTGGCCCCTTCTCTTCTTCTTACCGGTCTTGGCGTTCTCCTCCGACCCTCTGTCTCCTCCTTCAGCATCGTCGTCATCGTAAACTGGGGCCTGGACTGAAGATTGAACAATAAATTCAGGCTTGATTGGGGCTATTCCTTTGGCAAAGTGGTCCACCTTTTCAAGATGTGGCTTCTTGACCTCGGAGGGGGCCTGAAGATCTTCACCGGCTCTCTTATCGGTAGTAGCAGACATGGTTGTGGGAGAAGTGAAGAGTAGATGAGTCTGTAAGAAATCCGATGCCTATCACGTGTGGAATTTTTCACTCGTATAATCTGAGACTGGAGGAGTAGGAAATGGGGGAAGTGGGGGAATTATGGACTCGAAAAGTATGGGATCTAATTGTGGGCCATTCAGTAGTATTGCTTTGATTTGTGGAAGCGGCGGTGGTCTAGTTGGGCTAATTCTAGGGAGAGAAAATAGTAGTTGGCACTAATAAAAGCAAGAAAAATAGTAAAATTAGAAATTTCCGAAATTAAGACGGAATTAAATCATGAAATTGTATCTTGGAAGCACTAACGAACTCTTTGAACGCTCTGATCTGGTCGTATCCTATAATTTACCACCGGTTTACTTATAGATCACGTGACACAGTTTAACAGAGTATGGCAATTTGGCAGCAGAGACGAGTTCTGGTCGGAAAGCCTATATAGCTAGCTAAGAAGTCGCCAACCTCATCACCGAATCAACTTTAAAGCGTCAAATTCGTCTCACCTTCCCCAATTTAAAAATATACATATCTAGAGAAATTATTGTAGTATTATAGGATCCTGCACCTTCAAAATATTTCACCTCATCGGATTTTTGACATTTACAGCCAACTCCAGTCAACATGGTTGAAGCAGAAAAGAGAAGAAAAGTGGAGCAAACTGTGGCCAAAGGCGTCCCCAAGCCTTCCAAGATCTTCAGTCCGTTTAGAGTCGTGGGAAATGTGTCCAATGAGGTCCCCTTTGCCGTGGGTACTTTAGGTAGCACTTTCTATGTGGTGACATCGGTGGGTAGATCGTTCCAGATCTACGACATTGCCACCTTGCACTTGTTGTTTGTGTCTCAGACCCAGACCCCCCAAAAGATCACCTGTTTGAGTGCCCATTACCACTACGTTTATGCCGGTTTTGGCAACCTGGTGGGCATCTACAAAAGAGGAAAGCTCGAGCACACCGTCGTTTGTGAAACCAACGAGACTATCAACCACATCTTGGTGTTCGGAGACTTCTTGGTTGCCACCGCCACCGATGGCCAGATCTTTGTGTTCAAGAAACCCGCTGGTTCCAAGATCCCCGCCGAATTCTACACCAAGATCCAAAGCATCAATGTCGCTGTCGATGGAGGGATCGTGGGCTTGCTTCACCCCCCCACCTATTTGAATAAGATCGTGGTGGCCACCACCAGCAGCTTGTTTATTCTCAACATCCGGACCGGAAAGTTGTTGTACCGTTCCACCGAAAACCATTTCATGGACGGAATCTCGTGCATTGAGGCCGCCCCAGCGTTGGACATCATTGCCGTGGGTACTCCCGCGGGCTACATCAACTTGTACCACTTGAAAAAGGGCAAGGTTCTTGGGCAGAAGATCGTGGCCTCGACCCAGGACGTCTCGGCCAAGGTGGTCTCGTTATCCTTCAGAACTGACGGCTCTCCCCACTTGGTGGCCGGTTTGAACACTGGTGACTTGTTCTTCTACGACTTGGCCAAGAGAGCCCGTGTCCATATCTTGAGAGGAGCCCACAAGGAATCCCACGGAGGTGTGGCCAACGCACACTTCTTGAACGGCCAGCCCATCATCGTCACCAATGGTGGAGACAACCATTTGAAGGAGTTTGTGTTTGACCCTTCGTTGTCCACGTCTAACTCGTCGGTGGTGTCTCCTCCTCGTCACTTGAGGTCTAGAGGAGGCCATTCGGCCCCTCCAATTGCCATTGAGTTTCCTCACGAAGATAAGACCCATTTCTTGTACAGTGCCTCGAGAGACCGTTCTTTCTGGTCGTTTTCGTTAAGAAAAGACGCCCAAGCACAAGAAATGTCCCAAAGGGCCCAGAAGACCGAGAAGAGAAAGGCCGGTGCTGTGGCCTCCATGAGAGAGAGGTTTCCCGAGATTATTGATATTGCTTCTTCCCAAACCAGAGAAGGCGAGTGGGAAAACATTTTGACTGCCCATAAAGACGAGACTTTTGCCAGAACTTGGGACTCCAGAACCAAGAGAGTCGGACGTCACCAACTCAAGACCGTGGACGGCGGGATCGTCAAGGCTATCAGCATTTCCCAGTGTGGAAACTTTGGATTTGTTGGTTCCTCCATTGGAGGAATCGGTGCCTACAACTTGCAGTCGGGAATGCTCCGGAAGAAGTATATGTTGCACAAGAAGGCCGTGACGGGCTTGGCCATTGATGGCATGAACAAGAGAATGGTCAGCAGTGGTTTGGACGGAGTCCTCGGATTTTATGACTTTAACGAGTCCAAGTACTTGGGAAAATTGCAATTGGATGCCCCCATCACCTCGTTGATCTTCCACAGATCCTCTGACTTGATTGCTTGTGCCTTGGACGACTTGAGCATTGTGGTTGTCGATGTGATTACCCAAAAGGTGGTCAGAGTCTTGTTTGGACATTCCAACCGTATCACAGGCATGGACTTTTCTCCTGATGGAAGATGGATTGTTTCTTCTGCCTTGGACGCTACTCTTAGAACCTGGGATTTACCCACTGGCGGCTGTATTGACGGTGTCAGATTGCCTAATGTGGCTACCAGTGTCAAGTTCTCTCCTCTTGGAGACTTATTGGCCACTACCCATGTTTCTGGAAACGGTGTTTCGTTGTGGACCAACAGATCTCAATTCAAGCCTATTTCCACCAGACACGTCGAGGAAGACGAGTTTTCCACCATTTTATTGCCCAATGTGTCCGGAGACGGAGGCTCTACTATTTTGGATGGAGCTTTCGAGGAGACGGATGCCGACACAGACTTCCAGACCTACCAGTCGGTGGACCAAATCGACGAGTCTTTGGTGACCTTATCGTTGGGTTCAAGATCGAAGTATTCGACCTTGTTGCATTTAGACACCATCAAGCAAAGAAGCAAGCCAAAGGAGGCCGTCAAGAAGCCAGAAAAGGCACCATTTTTCTTGTCCTTGTCAGGTGAAGCCGTGGGAGACCGTGCCTCTGTGGCAGAAGGCAAGGTGGTACAGGACGGAGCCCAGACTGAAGATGGAGAGGAGCTGGGAAGCAAGTTGCACAACCTCAGGAACGGTGAAAATTACACCTTCGAGTCCAAGTTCACCCAATTGTTGAGAGAAGGGGCGGAACTTGGCGACTTTTCCGAGTTTTTGGCCTATTTGGTCAAGGCATCTCCTCCTGTCGTGGACATGGAGATCCGGTCCATTAATGAGTTCCCTCCATTGAACGAAATGGCCTGGTTTGTCAAGGCAATGTGTCAAGGTTTGGAGTCCAAGACCAACTACGACTTGTACCAGGTGTTCTTCGCTATTTTCTTGAAAGCCCATGCCGACGTCATTGCCAACAACCCCAACGACGACAATTTGCAGATCAACCTTCTGATTTGGTCGAGCTTGAGCGAACAAGTCCAAGACGATATGGACTCGTTGATCAAGTACTGTTCGGGAGTCATTGGCTTTGTCAACACCATCTAGATTACATAGATGCATTGAAATAAGATAGATTGAAGGAGATTAATAGAAGAATTAATTGAAGAGATACTAATTGAAGAGAAATTAATTGAAGAGAAATTAATTGAAGAGAAATTAATTGAAGTGTTCTGGAATAATTGTAGAGATATTAATTGAAGAGATATTAATTGTAGAGATATTAATTAAAGTGTCATGGAATAATTAAAGAGAAGAAGATTATTTAAGAGTAGATTAATTGAAGAGTAGTAGATTAATTGAAGAGAAGTAGATTGGCTCTAATTAACTAATATTCCAATTAAATGGATCCCAAGATATGTTATGGAGTTATTGTAAATTATATACATCTATGAAACCTATCTTATATAGATCGATAACATGCTAAAAAATTATTGTTAAGTATAATCCATGCCATAATATCTTTTATAGTCATTGCGAATAATAGGATTAATGACAGTAACATATATAGTACGATTGATGACAGTATCATGTATAGTTAATTGCAATAATATGGTTCTCTATACGTATTGCTCACATTACATTCATACAAGTAGTTCTTATAAACTTAATAATATAATGATATTACCCACAATATTCCCCATCTATCTCTTCTGCTCTTTATCCACTCTCTATCAACTCTCTCACAAATACATTTAATTCGCGCTTAAGAAGTATCAATACATTGCATCTTCTCCATCTACTCCAACCATGAACATAGACATAGTGGAACCCATTCACAGGATACGGCTACCGGCCAATTCGAGGTCTACTGCAATCCATCACCACAATGGCCGAGTATTCGTGGGATTCGCCAACGGAGACCTACTCGTCTATTCATCTGAAGGTAGAACCAAACACCACACCAAGGAATTGCCCAGCGAACTGGGGGTCGAATTGGCCAAAGAGGACAAATCCCTATCGATAGAAACACGCTTTTCCAATATCACTCGTGACAGCTCTGCCATCGAGCTCATGAGCCATATCAGCTTATCAGGCCAGCCCAACCGAACGGTTCTTGCCATCACTAATCACGAATGCACCAAAGTTTACGAGGTGGTGGGCAAGCATCTCAACTTGATACAGGAGCTAACGGAGTCAAAAGCACACGTCGACCCTATCTACGTCGAAATAGGCGACCAGAAGTTACTTTTAGTCGGAACCAAAAAGAAGATCTACGTCTATCTGATTGTCAACAAGACCAGGAACATCTTTCAAATGCTCAATGCGGCAGAGATTCCCCTCAGTGACAAGTTGAGGTCCATGCTGCAGTATCCCTCCAGCAGCACCAGGATCTTGTTCAACTTGGCCACCAGCATCGCCATTTTGGATTGCCAAACACTCCAGTTGGAATATCTAGAGATCGACGAGGCCTTGCTCTACAACTTCAACCACAGCTCATCCTTCAGCTATTTTGGTCTCTCGTCGACCGGGTCGTCCGCACATTCCATCCAAGTCGATGACAACGAAGCCTTGTTGATCAAAGACACACTGACCATAAGAATGAAAGTTCCCGAAGATCTGTCAAAAAGTCCTCTGTTTACCACCTCAATGGTCAAGCTAACAGTCGCCCCATTATTTATTGCATTCATCAAGCCCCTATACCTATTGGTGGTTTACAACAAAAAGATTGAACTACTCGATTTTGAAAATGGAGACTCAATACAATCTTTTCCACATAATCTCAGCGGACAACCCATATGTGGTGCTATGGGTGAGAATGAGCTATTCATTAATTCCGGCTCTGAAATGATTCAATTCAAAATTTTGGACTACCAACGGCAAATAGATCAATTCTTGAGCATAAGTGGCAAGGGCTCTGCTCTAGGAAATAAGAAAGACCCTCGCAATGACCTCAAAATTATTGGCTTAGACAAGAGCATATCTTTGATCAATAAGACAAAAAAGGACGATAGCTTTTTTGAAAATTCCGAAGACCCAGAAAAGAAGAAACAATTGGTTCTTAGAGAGTTGTATCGAAAGAAGGCAATTATTTTGTTTCAATCATATGCCAAGTACCACGAATCCTTGGTTGAAATATGCTCCGATTGGCTCGTATTCTACAAGGACGTGCTAGCCTTATTTCCTGACTTTTTGAATGCAGAATTAAAAATTTCTAATATCATGGGACATGCTTATGCCAGTGAAGAGTCCGAGAGTGTGAAGTCCTTGTCACACAGTATAATTAAAAGAATTTCGCTTAGTGATATCAAGAATACAAAGATTGTCCTTACTGGCGACTCCGGAACAGACAACGAAACACAATCTCGATCCACATCCAAGTCAATCAATTCAGCAAAAAATGACTATTTCATTGGAATATCAAAATCACAGAATATCCGCAAGTTTATGAAGGCAGTGAATATATTAATTATTTACTTGACCGACCAAAGAAGAATCAACCTGATATTCTTAAACGATCACCTGGCCACTTTAAGGTGGAAAAATATTGAAATTACTCCATTTGACATATATCCCAATCTAAGCCGAGAAAACATGAGGACAAGACTAGCCCAAATAGCAGAAGTTATCGATACGAGTTTGTTCTTATGCTATTTCCATACCAAGCCAATGTTGTTAGGTCCATTGCTCAGACTTCCTAATAATCATTGTAATTCACAAATTGTGAATGATTGCTTGTTGAAAGATTTTCAAAAGCAACATCAACAGCCCAGTTTCATTAAAGAGTTACTCGACTTTTATTTTGGAAGGTCATTGAATCGAGATGCATTGGAAATGTTGTATCAATTAGCACATACCGAAGAAACGGAGACCACTTCGTCGATCACTACAGCCGATTTTGAAGATTTTATAAAAGGCCCAGCACTTACGATCCAGTATCTTCAAAAGTTGACGAACGACGAGCTAGACTTGATATTTCAATTTTCATACTGGGTTATAATGGAAGAAAATTCCGAGGACGATAGAAGCAGAAACGCACAACTCATTTTCATGAACGATTCGTACGAATGTGAAACATACGACAATAATAAGGTATTGAACTTCCTAACGAACGTGTTGAAGTTGGATTATTTGGGAATCAGATACTTGGAGTGGTTGATCTTCGAGAGTGATTTGGTGGAAACATTAACGAAAAACGAAACGATTGTAAAATTTCATACTAGACTTGCATTGTTATATCTCAAAAAATTGAAGGAAGTGGTGGATGCCATGGACCCTGAGCTGTTCTCCACATGTGACTACTACCAGAAGCTCTATGAATTTCTTGCCAAGAGCAGCATCTATGAGCCGTGGACTGTGCTCAAGAATATTCCTTCGACCGACGACAAGTTTTCCCGATTTAAGGTGTTTGTGTACAAGCGGCTTGGAGAGCACGAGAAGTCTATCGATGTGCTTTTTAACCAGTTGGATGACTTGGATGCAGCCATCGAATATTGTGCCGATATTTACGACCAGCCCAACGGTACTGGAATAGGAGCGAATCTTCTTGAGAAGCTTTTGGAGGACTTGCTAATAAACCAGGATGACAACATGGCGTCGATTGAGAAGTTGCTAGTTTCCCAAGGCTCCAAAATGTCCATTCTCAAGGTGTTGACGTCATTGCCCAATACCATTCCATTGCACAGGGTCCAAGGCTTCTTGACCCACCATCTTCGAGAAGCCAAGGACAAATTGCACGACGGACGGATCAGGGCCCTGCTCTACCATGCTGGATCGTACAAGTTGCAGGAGAAGATCTGGGACGTGCAACGCAAGGGCTACAGCGTGGAGTCGGCAAACCAGAAGTGTATTATATGTGGCAGAAGATTGGGATACACCGTGTTGAGTGTGGACCCCAAGGGCAATATTGTGCACTATGGCTGTGCCCAGTCCAAGGCCAAGTGAGAGGCATAGCATTGGATAAAATGCATAATGATTAATATAATTAATTCAATTAGCAAAAATAGTATAATTATTAGCCATTAATCAATAATATATTTCATCAAGAATATAATTCATCAATAATATAATTCATCAATATTTCATCAATAATATAATTCATCAATACTTCAATACTTCAATAATATATTTCATCAATAATATATTTCATCAATTATGTAGGTGTTACCATTCAAGCATATTCTAATACTTGAAAAGTATGATTACTACCAGTAACTCAATGTAAAGATTATGACCATTCTAAAACTTAAAACTTCACGATAAGTGTCATAATTCATAGCATCTTCATTAAGCTGTACATTAAATGTACCAGATATCATTCCCCATTTGTGTGTACGTCTCTTTCTCTCTATGCAGTATTTCATACTCCATCTTCTCCTGCACACAAATCAACCAACATCTTCAACGAGAAACATTCACTTTCCCTCCACTTACCACAACAGCCCCTTCACACACTTGTGGTCTGTTCCGTCACGCGTTTTCGCCTCGATCCCTTTCCGCGAATCTTACACTTCTTTTCTTGCCGAATTTTCCTTCGAATTGGCCGATTTTGCCCCATGACATCGCCCCATGAAAACCCATCCCCGTCCCCTATGGGGACAGGAGGAAACCCCCCTGCCGCAGGAAGTGGCAGTGGTAGTGGCAGTGGCATCAAATTGCCGCCCATATCGTTTCTTTCCGTCCATCAGAACTCACAGCCGTCCAATCGAATGCCGTCTTCGTCCAATATTGGCATTTCCAGCTTCTTGAACGCGCCCAGTCCACCACCACAACCAGTGCCTGTGGCGCCAGCAGCGGAGGGTCCGGTGGAGAAGAAGCCCAAGCTCGAGGCTTCGGACCTCTTGAAACTCCCCGCACAGTACCAGAACCACCATGCCCATCCTTCCCAGAATTCCGAACCAAAGAACGACAAGACCGAGTCCTCGTTGTCACCGGCAACGAGGCCCAACCACCACCATCACCACCATCACCACCACCATGCCCTTCCCCACCTTCATCATCATCACCACCACCATCCACCACGGCTGGAACCTGCCAAGAGGCCCGAAGATGCACAGACCGAAGACCACTCCAACAATAGCGCCAATACCGAGCCCCAGGGCACATTGGTGTCCACCAAGGACTCCGAAAAGAATGGCCAGGAACAGGACAAGACGAGTGCTGCCGGCCCTGCATCAACTGCCGTGGTGCAGCGCCCGGCACACCACATCACAGAGACGCACGAGAAGGCGGTGTACGCGTATCCCCCCGTCACTATGGACACGCAGCCCATCAAGAAGCTCCTCGAGGAGCATTTCGCGGCCAAGAAATACCTCGGAACCCTCGTGTACAACCCCACCACGACGTGGGAGACGCTCCAGGTGTGCCAGTTGTACGGGCTCAAGCGAGAATACGCCGAGCGCCTCAACGACATGAAGAGGTCGTACAGTGAGCGCATCAAGGACGAACACCAGAGGGCCAATGTCAGGTACATTCCGTCGATTCCTCCCTTGACCAACGAGTACATCAACAGCATAGTTGAGATCAAGATCCCCAGACGGCACCTCACCCAGTTCCGGCACAGCTTTGACACGGAGGCGGCCTACAAGCGCGAGCTCTGGGGCGGTGCTGGCGGCGTGTACACCGACGACCTGGACATCTTGAGCGTGTTGGCGCACGTCGGGTTCTTCGATCACGAGGCGGACTTGACTGAGTGGAACCTGCGGTGGAAGCCCGAGGACGTGGGCACACACACCGACGGGGATCTCGCGGTGCAGGTGCTCATGTTGCCGGGCTTGCCTGAGTACCATGGCTTCTGTGGCCACGGGATCAATTCGAGGAGCTGGACCGGAGTCAACCAGCACACCGGGCTCTCCATAGCGGTGTACGACATCAAATGGGAGAGTGCGGGCAGCTACGTGGGAGAAACCGGGCTCTTCAAGCAGTACCGAGGCGAAATGGCCCAGGACATTGCCCACCACAACGAGAAGGCCCAGGAGCACGGGTGGAAGTTCAACCACAAATACTTCCGTGCGTTGAAGGAGAAGCACAAGGAGACGAAGGAGGTAACTGAGCCCAGTGCCGAGCTGGCGGCCCCAACGGCGTGATGTAACAATAATCAGACACTAATAAAACGATCGGAAACAGTATCATAGTAGGGAAAGGAGTAGTAAGACCAGAAAGAGATACAGACTAGGAACATAAGAAAGAGATACTAGACAGTAAGGAGATTAGGAGCAAGAAAGTTACTCTTATACGGTTGGAAGATCAGAGGTCTAGAATAACGACAGTAGAATAAGTACAAATAAGTACTAATAGTACTTGTAATACAGTCTGAAGGCATAGCTCTAGACTTATGATACTAGAATAAGTACTAGATGGATAGAAGATTACAGTTGTAGAATTATGATACTAGAAGCGATAAAACTAGCATATGGATGGTATAATTCTGACGAGAGAGATACGAGAGACTAGGCAATGCTAGATGAGAAGAATAAGGAGGTAGCAAGTAGACAAGTGATGCATGCAGTGATACAACCGACAACCAAAACAGGTAGACTAGTGATACAGAGACAACCAATACAATTAGAACCAATATAATTAGAGACAACCATGCAATCAACCAATATAATTAGAGACAACCATTCAATTAGAGACAACCATAGATTAGAGACAACCATAGATTAGAGACAACCATAGATTAGAGACAACCATACGAGCAACATACAAGTTAGTATAATACTAGCATAATTAAAGAGGCGATTACACACGGCCACTTCCACAGCACAGGGCACACGATGCACAGGGTGCTGTGTTTAAGTGCTCCTACTTTGCGTCCACAAGAGTTGCGATGAGCAAGGAGAAGGATGAGACAAGCAGGGATGATGTGTAATACAGGGAGACGTCAGACAAGGCTAGATCCATTCCATGTCATATTGACTCTTAGTCACTGTGTCTGTCACATTCCGATCATCTCCCTACTCCGATCTTGGCAGACGATCCTGACAGCGTTCATGCCTGTTCACATCTATCCACCCTCTCTTATCTCAGTCTACTGTCATCATCTCCATCTCTCCATCTCTCCATCTCTCCATCTCTCCATCTCTCCATCTCTCCATCTCTCCATCTCTCCATCTTTACCATCTCTCCATCTTTACCATGATCTCCATCTCTTGTTTCACCTCCCTCATGATCTTCTCCATATTGTCTAGCCCCACTCGCACGGCAGCCCGTTCCATCTGTCACACCCAGCCGGTTCAGGCATGCGACCAAATATCGTTCCATCGTAAGAGCACTCAGCCGGGTGTGTGTCATCATGGAGGCTCCAGACCTCATCCCTCATCTCCACATCGTATCTATCCTGCGTCGTACATGTACTGTCGTATATCGTATCTATCCCTTCTCTCGTCTCTTCTTCCCTTGTTCCATCCTTCTTCCCCTTTCCTTCCTTCCTTCCTTCGTTCTTGCCTACCTACTTCTGTATTTCTTCCCCAGCTCATTGTCCTCCCACTACCAGCGTGCGACTGGCGTCTCCACTGATCTCCTCTCCACAATCAGTCTTGTTTCTCTTCTTCTTCTTCTTCTTTCTCTTCTTCTTCTTTCTCTTCTTCTCTTCAAGTCCCGTCCAGTGCTGGCTGTCGTGTCCTAGCACAACCTCACAGCCGTGTTCTAGCACTTGCTCCTTTATTCTTCCTTCGATCTTAGTCCTGTTCCGGCCCTTCCTCCACTGGCCACTGGTCTATCTTATCGCCAGACTTTTCTCAGTTGGCTGCTTACCACTTGCCTCCAGTTCATCTGCCCCTTTCACAGAAGCACCCATGGCAGACCCCACCAAGACCGTCCGCAACGCCCGATCCACCCCCTCGTTCAACTACATCTCCAAAAAGCCCTCGTTGGCGTCCGTGCAGCTCCTGTCCACCATCGCCCCCCGCAAGCCCGGCTTCTTCAAGCGGGTGTCCTCCGAGTGGAACTTGTTCCTTCTCCGCCTCCGCTCCATCTCCAAGGAGGTCTTCACCAGCGACGAGCTCGTCGAAGACTTGTTCGTTGACCAGGACTCCGACGAGGCGTCCATGGAGCGCATCTTGCGCCTGTCCAACCGCGCAGTCCACTCTGCCGAAGAGACTTTTCTCGAGGAGTTCAAGAAGTTCAAAACCCTCGACAAGATGGCCGAGTACCACCAGAACCAGCCCACCAGCGAGGAGGTCCGTCTGTCCATCACCGCGGTGTCCGACCCCAAGCAGCAGCGGCCCGTCTGCACCCTCGAGGACATCATACGACAAAACAACAGCACCTCCACCACCGCATGCTCCAATGACGGCGCCGACGGCGCCGACGACGACGCTGCCGACGCCTCCTACCATGACATCGACGTGTGCCGCCTCCGCCTCGAGATGGAGCGCCCCCACGCCGACAAGCCTGCCAGCCCCGACAACATCGGCCCGGCGCTCTGGGAGTACCGCCGCCGCAAGTGGTTGCGCAACGCCAACCCCGAGCAGGCGCGGGCCAGAATAGAACGGCTGTCCATCTCGCACATCCCCAAGGACTCCTACTACAGAATATACAACATCTTGGTGGACAAGGGAAGACCGTTAAGAAACGATAAGCGCGTCAACCTCAAGGACTTGGTGCACATCATCAACGCCGGCTGGATCGCCGAGGAGAAGTGGGAGCGTGCTGCCAAGGGCCTTCCCTAATTGATGACCATGAGTTTCTACAACCATAGACGATCACTAGAAAATGGACATATTCACTATGACAATAGCCATAGACGAAGCCCTATCATGAAATATTGCACGTCATGGAAATAATGCACTTCCTATTCACTATGGCATTGTCATATCACCTTGGAACATTTATTGTCTATGGAAATAATGCACCTATAATTTTATTCCTAAGCAATAATTTCTTATGGTATCGTTCTTATGCAATAATGTGCCTATGGTATCGTGCCTATGGTTTCGCATATTGTGGATGTCTATCCTATTGTCCTATGGATATTATGTTATATTATGGCGACCTTTGGCAGCATATTCCAGCTATGCTACCAGACGTCGATATTTAAATTCACCAGCCTCACCCGATACAATCCCCTCACTCTATAATTCACCTCTATATAGCTCTCATCTCTCCGGCACTCCTCGTGTGCCTTTAATGTATCCTCCTCATCTTCGAAATTAATAAATACTCATCATTCTAATTTAATGACTTATGCTCAGTGAATATCTGTGACGATAATTGTTCCAAAAGCTCTTCTGATTATAGCTTCTGTTATCATATGTTCCAGGTTTTGGCTAAATCATAAATATCCTTCCTAAAGTGTGTCACTCTTAGGTCCATCCATATTGGAACTATCCTTAATTAAGTCCATCATTAATTATTTCCATCCTTAATCATTCAAAATTATCATGTCCTTATAATTCTTCTCTCTTATTCATACCTTCTTTGCTAGCTTCAACGTGTATTCCAAGATCCGCAACTCCTGGTCGATTCGCTCTGCCCTTGCCTGGAACTCGTCCACTAACGAGTCTGTTCCATTGCCCTGGAGCCGGTGTTTGTACTTGTCCAAAAGCTTCTGGAGCCGGACTTTTGCCTCCATGAGATCGCCATAGCTGGCGGCAATTCCACCGCGCAATTGTGTGTCGATGTTGTTGTTGAGCTCGTGGATGGTGGTGATCTTATCAATAAGAGAAGACGGGTCCTCATTGAACGAGTTGCTCTGGACAAGTGAATTGACCGCGTCAATGAGCTGCCGTTGGTACGACAACGAGTAGCGAAGCAGACGGTGCTGCGTTTCCTTTGACTGCTGGATAAGGTCGGAATGGGAAGCCATCACATAGCCGTGTAGAAGAGAAACAGTAGCAGATAAACACTGCAAATAATTAGTGTACAGACAGTGGTGCACTGTCTGGTAATTTGGTCACATGACCAGCACCCACGTGAGTTCCTAATCATGTTATCACTACACCCTTCGTCTAGGAGTCTATTATCCCCGACCTCCTTGACCCCAATTCACAACAAACACCCATGCTTGGCACCGGTGTTGTTGTCTCCATTTCCTAGATCCTCCGTTTCCTGCTAACTTCTCAGATTTGCGCCCCAAAACACGTCTCACTAGACCCTTGATCCATGTCCCTACCTTCACAAGCGGCCGATGCAGCCCACCTCTGCAAGGAGTCGCTCTTCTTGAAGGCTCCCCAAACCGTGGAGATGGGTACAGTGGAGCAGTTCGACCAGGATTGTGAAAAATCGGACGATTTGGCCGCCTTGATCGACATGTCCTACTGCGTACTTGTTCAGACAGAGGCCCCATTGACCTTCGAAGAAGCCCTCCACGTCTGGGAAATCCGCCTTACCCTCCTCCTCTTCACCAACCAGCTCTCGTTTGCCAAAAAAGAGGCCATTAACCTCAACAACGCATTGTATCTCCAAGAGAACCCCACGCCCCAGCTGCTCCCTGTCGGCAACCGAAGCCGAACCAACTCTGTCGGCACCCCGGCTCCCCCATTGCAGCCCATATACCCATTGCCCAAGACCAAGGCCACCGCTTCCATCAAGTACAGCATGCTTGTGCTCCTCTTGCGGCTCAAGTCCATCCCTAACATGAACCTCGTCAACGAATTGTACAAGCTCAACTACCAAATGCGCATGAACTCCAGTCTCGACGACTCCGTCTTGCGCATCAAAATGATCAACATCTCCTACGACATCATGGTGGCCCTCTCCATCACCAAGAACCATCTCACGTTGCTCAGCTACTTGAATGGCTTGCGACAGGAATTGGAACACTTCGAGACCAAGTCCCGCATTGGCACTAGCCCGCCCAGCCCTGCCGTCTCCAAGGGCAGACAGGACTACCGCATATACCTCTCCAACGTCATCTTCATGCAAATCATCGTGGAGACGCAGATTTGCACCCATAAAAATAGCAAGGTGGCAGCGTTGATGATTGCCAACAAATACTCGGAGGTTTACACAAGAATAGACGAGGACACCAAACTGGCGTTGATCTACGTGCTCAAGAATATCCTGCCCACGATTTCCGAGACAAAGAGCGACAACTACGCCAAAGATACCCTCGACTTGCAGGACTTGGTGGAGCTCATCCGGGACGACAGGCTTACGGTGCGGTTGCTCTGTTGCATGTTTGGCTTATGGGACCTTTCCAACAACTACGGGTTCAGACTCACCCGAGACCCGGATCTTCGCTACGTGCCTGCAACCGTGCAAGAAGGACAAGCGGACCAGAGCCGGATCACCGCATTGTGGTGCAAGCACATAAACAAGGTGTATGGCCTAGAATAACGACAATGAGGAGCACTATAGGTATGGAGCTTTGTAGAGATATGAGATGCACTATGTTCAAGTAAGAGTAGATAAGACATGATGCGATCACCCCATATGTGGGTGCAAATTGTGCAGATGTATTTGAGAAAACCACGTAGACATGGATAGCCACTGAGAGTTGAACACAGACAAATTTGCAGGTCTAGTCTTCCTATGAACGCCACTACATGTTACAACCCCCAGTTTCCAGCCTATTGCATCAAGTGGATCATCTCGTTGACTAGACACTTGTTGCAGCCGACGAGGGCTCGTGCCCTAGAATCAGAGTATTCCACGTGATGTCTCACACTCGGATTCCTGTACACAACTCCTCCTTACTAAGCGCGCACTCTCTACTCTCTGCCCCACTCCTAGTCGCAGGGAGTGCACAGGGAGAAAATTTTTCACCCACCCTGGGAAAATCGTGAAAAAAAATCTATACACCTGAGCTGTGATAGTTTCTACTACTCCTTGTTAGATTAACACATCATTCAAAATGGCTTTACAAGACGTTGTTACTCGTGAATACACTATCAACTTGCACAAGAGAGTATGTAATAACACAGAGAATCAAGACCGTGCCACCGGGCTCCTCCAGTCATGTCATTGAACCACCACCCTCCACTACTTCACAGGTGCCTTTCCAAGAGAAGATGATAAAAGGCCAAAGAGGGATGGGGTCTCCAGACCTTCAGAAAGGGGGAGTCCTTGTGTCAGGACATAATTGGAACTGGCAGACATCTTGACAGTGCCTCTGGCACTGCCAAATGAGCAGAGGTCCTATCTTCCATCCAACCAACATATACTAACATTACAGTTACACGGTGTTCACTTCAAGAAGAGAGCTCCAAAGGCCGTCAAGGAGATCAAGAAATTCGCCACTTTGCACATGGGTACCACCGATGTCAGATTAGACCCAAAGTTGAACGTCCAATTGTGGTCCAGAGGTGTCCAAGGTGTTGAGAACAGATTGAGATTGAGAATCTCCAGAAAGAGAAACGACGAAGAAAACGCCAAGGAGAAGTTGTTCGCCTTGGTTGAGCCTGTCACCGTCCCAACCACCAAGGGTTTGCAAACTGTTGTTGTTGAAGATGATGCTTAAATTAGTTCTCATTCATAGTTTGTATAATACGACACACATAATATGTTACTTGATGTAGAGTAGGATGAAGTAGATGAGGGGTTTCATGAGAACCAACATGACGAACCAAGTTGGGAATGAGTCCAGTTGGAAATGGTGTCTCTAGAACATGAACATTATGGGACATATTTCGCCATGCTTCATTTCTGCCCACACGTATTGCACATCTACTAGCTACAGCGAAGAATCGACATCTACTGCAATTCTTTTCTCATTCTTTTCTCATTCTTTCATTCTTTTCTCAATTCTTTTTCATTCTTTCCAGTCTTCATGTTAGTAATGATCTTGATCAAAAACCATACGTCAGTGTAACTATGACAAATACCAAATCATTGCAGTAGGAGCTATGGCTCACCAAAACGGTGAAACTCCCAAAAAAGCTCCAAGTGGTAAATAAAAGAAGGTTATCATCACTCTATGGTACGACCAGTACTTACGGTTAATGGTGTAGATGGCCTGTGGTCTCAAAAATTTTATGGTTATATACTGGCCTCGTGTCCGGGTAACGTTTTTAGGGTAGATAGCTAGACACATCCAAGGTGTTGAACGTTGGCTGAAAGTCTGCGTAAATTAAACTATCTTGGGTAATTCTACTCTCTCGACTCTGTTTGTAGTCTGTTTCTGCACCTGGCCCCTTTGGTCTCGACGTGCCGGTATCTGTACAGATACTATTAGTAGAGAAATAAGTGACTGCGAAATATTGCCATGTCTCCAAGTAGAACCCAAATGGAACTCAGTATTCCATCGAGATCTTGAATCCTATCAACAATACTACAAGCCATAATATTCTCTTTGGACTGAATATACCTTTTTAGCCTGAATATACAATTATTCATCTTTCCACCGCAAATGCCCCTAATTTTCACTCACCAACTTATGAACATGTGGTGAACTTTTTCAGTGGAAAGTACTTTGTGCGAGCTCGATGTGAGTCAGGTCTCAACACTTTCCACATATATACACCTCTATTCCAAGGGTATGATAACGTAATTTTCTGCTCCCAAGGTCTTGATCTCTATATTCTCCATTTTCTGTCATTCAACTTTCACAGGCCTGTGCATTTTCCGCCGTTTCTTCGGTTATCTAGTGTCCACCTCTGCCCCGCACGTGAGCAGTCAATAAGGACCCCACAAAATCTACCGAGGCCCATTATCACAGTATATATACCCCAGTCATTCTCAGTTTCAATGCCCAAAATGCCAACTGCAGTGGTGGAAAACACTCCACAGAGGTCTATATCGACTGTTGCCAATGTCAACTTCGTGAACAACCCGAATCTCACCGATTGTAACGATGTGTTGGAAATCTCCATCGACTTGTACAACAAGCTCTTTCCTGACCAACAAGGTGGCGACGAGGCAAAGTTTGTACTTGTCAAGTTGCTCGGCTCCGCCGACTACTTCAAGGCATTTGAGATCTACAAGGTCCGGTCCATTGACTTTGAAAACAGGCACAACAGCATCAAGTTCATCAACAGCACCAACATGAACATACAATTCTCCGAAGACCAATTGACCATCAACTCTGCCATCGTGCAGTCCATCAGCATGGAAGACATTCCAAAGCTCTCCCAAGTATACGTTTCCGTACCTGGAGAAGTCTACTCGGTGTTGAGCAACAAATCCCAGGATTCGGTCAGAACCCTGTTCTTGACCCAATTTCTTGCACACAATGGCGCCGTTGTCAACGAAGGCGACCATGTGAGACTCATCAATGGCCAGGTTAAGTTGTGTGAACCTCTTTCGCAAGGAATGTTGGACTCCGAGACCAAAATTATCTTAATTAAAGATAACGAATACCCCACTGGCTATGGAGGAGTGGAAAAATTTGTGGAAGAAGTAGAGGACGATGACAAGAGCGATTCGGAATTAGAAGATGTGGATGATGTGGATATTTCGTCATACCTTACTTCAAGCTTGCAATTCAACGGAACCAACGCTGTGTCGAAAAGTACAGAGTTCAAAGTGTTGCCACTTCCCGAGCCAATCGCCATCGAAGGCTTGCCTGAAGAATGGTTCAAAGATGACAAAGAATTATTTGTCTTCTTGAGTTCAAGCGAGTTCATCAAGTTGGGATTTCCAATTTTCAACGGTGACTTGGTTAAGCTCAATTACGGTAAAGGACTGGTGGTTGTGAAATTGTTCACTTTGGCAGAACCAAACAAGGTTTTCAAGACAGGAAACGTCTATTTGTCGCCCATATTGATTATCAATCTTGCATTGGAAGCAGAGTCTAATGTTACTTTTGAGCCATTGTCTAGTGTGTCCACGTCGCAACAACTCACTTCCTATCTTCCTATTGCTGAATCTGCGACGATTTCCAGAGTTTCTTCCCAAATTACGATGGACAAGACTTTCCAAAAGCAATTCTTTTCCAGCTTGAAGGCTGGTTTAAGCAATAACCTCAAGTGTGTTCAAAAAGGAGACTTTTTCCCTGTGGTGATAGACTCGGTCTTAGCTAAGACCATGTTTGACAATGCATCTGGAGAAGATGATGCCGAAGATGATCAAGGAAATAGTGACGCATTTGAAGTCATTCCAACTGGAGATCCCGATGCAGTCGCTTGGTTCAAGATTGTCGATATTAAAGGTATTAATGAAATCGGAACTGATCAATTTATAATAGATCCCAACAAGACTTTGCTTGTGTCTTCAGGTGTTGAATTCGTTAGATTGCCCAAAAATGAATTCAGTCAATGGTACGATTACTTGAAGTTGCCACCTATATTCAACTTCAACAAACATATAGATAACGGTATTTTCTCATATGCCAAAGAGTTGAAAAAAGTTATTGTCACTTGCTTGAATTCGAAGAGAAACTTAAAAACTACCGTCATGCTTCAATCCTTGAGTAGAGGAATTGGAAAAACCACATTGGTTCGCAACCTCTCCACCGAATTGGGATTAAACTTGATTGAGTTGGATTGCTTTGATTTGATCAACCCTGGTCAAGAATTAAAGACAATTGGTTTATTGATGGGTAGAATAGATAAATTGATTGCCAATGTGCCAGCTGACTCATCTTCCTTCCATTTGATTTATTTGAAGCATATCGAAAGCTTGTGTCCAGAAATCGATTCGAATGATCAAAATTCGAATGTCTTCGCTTCGTTGTCGTTGAAGGTGGTCCAAACCTTGAATGATTATCTTAGCCAATACCCGAATCTTATAATTGTCATGAGTTGTAACGATTTTGATAAGGTGAGTGACAACATCAAGCTGATTGTCAAGTTCAACATTACTTTCAACGTGCCTAGTGAATCGGAAAGATTAGAAATCTTCAAGTTCTTGATTGGAAATGAGATCGCAAAGAATGACATTGGTCAATATCCTGGAGATGGAGACAGAGTGGAATTCAAGGGCAACTTTGATATTACATCCAATGTATTTGTGCTCAGACGTGACATCAACTATAAGACTTTGGCGTTGCAATCGGCCGGTTTGACACCCAGAGACTTGACGTCGATTATCAAGAAGTCCAAGACTTTGGCAATCAAGAGATTAACCAAATTGTCCATTGATTCCCAAATCACTCTCAATAAACTCATTAAAATTGGAAATGGAGGATTGATCAACTGGATTCCTGAGGATTTCAATGCAGCCATCAACGAGGCCAGAAACCAATTCAGTGACTCGATCGGTGCTCCCAGAATTCCCAATGTCAAGTGGGAGGATATCGGTGGCTTGGATATGGTCAAGGACGAAATTTTGGATACTATCGATATGCCATTGAAGCATCCGGAATTGTTCAACAATGGGTTGAAGAAGAGAAGTGGTATTTTGTTCTATGGACCTCCGGGTACCGGAAAGACCTTGTTGGCCAAGGCGATTGCCACCAACTTCTCGTTGAATTTCTTCAGTGTCAAGGGTCCAGAGTTGTTGAACATGTACATTGGTGAATCTGAAGCCAACGTGCGGAGAGTTTTCCAAAGAGCCAGAGACGCCAAGCCCTGTGTGATCTTCTTCGATGAGTTGGATTCGGTGGCACCAAAGAGAGGAAACCAGGGTGATTCTGGAGGAGTTATGGACAGAATTGTGTCGCAACTTTTGGCGGAATTGGATGGTATGAGCAGTGGAGGAGATGGTGGTGATGGTGTTTTCGTTGTTGGCGCCACCAATAGACCCGACTTGTTGGACGAGGCGTTGTTGAGACCCGGAAGATTCGACAAGATGTTGTATCTTGGAATTTCCGACACCGACGAGAAGCAGACCAAGATTCTTGAGGCGTTGACCAGAAAGTTCAAGTTGCACGAGGACGTCGATTTGGCCCAGATTGCCCACAAGTGCTCGTTCACGTTCACTGGTGCCGATTTCTATGCGTTGTGTTCCGATTCCATGTTGAATGCCATGACCAGAGTAGCCAACGAGGTGGACACCAAGATCAAGAGCTACAATGCAGCATTGGTGGAACGCGGCGAGGCCGCTGTTTCGACCAGATGGTGGTTCGATAACGTGGCCACTGACGACGACATCAACGTGTTGGTCAAGATGGAAGACTTCCTCAAGGCGCAACGGGAGTTGAGTCCTTCGGTGAGTGCTGAAGAATTAGAGCACTACTTGAGAGTGCGGCAGAACTTCGAAGGAGGCAAGGAAAAGGCCAAGGAACAGGTGAACGAGCCGGCAGTTGAGGTTCCTGTCACCATCCAGGACCTTGTCGACCAGGCGAGCAAACAGAAGAGGGCTAAGAAGAGCACCAAGAAAGCCAATGATAATAAAGTCAATGATACTAAAGTCAATAATAATAAAGCCAATGATAATAAAGCCAATGATAATAAAGCCAATGATAATAAAGCCAATGATAATAAAGTCAATGGCAATTAGAGCTAGTAAAAGTCATTTCGCATTAAATATATACAATACACACAGTCTAGCATATCTATTATTGACAATGCTCCATGTATCTTGCGTAATCTCGAACTTGCTGAGATTTCTACTTGATTGAACAGGTCTAATAATTTGTTCAATTCGAATGGTTATCTTGACCATGGGACATTGTCAAGAGTTCATTGAACATTGTCCAGAGTCCATATATTCTTGACCATTGAACATTATAGATCATTCATTGATCGGTTCTAATTATTCTTGACCATTGAACATTATAGATCATTCATTGATCGGTTCTAATTATTCTTGACCATTGCACATTATAGATCATTCATTGATCGGTTCTAATTATACCATCTTGTATCATTCTATAGTCTTAAATTCTCTCTATTCCCAATTCTAATCCTTGTCGTTCTTGAACATGTAGCTCTTCTCGAGCACGTCCTTGGCCTGGTTGATACGCTGCGAGATGTACTGGCTGCCCCGCTTGTCAGGATGGTTGGCCACCATGAGCTGGCGGAACCGCTTACGTAAGAGGGCCTTGTTGAAGTTGACGATGTCATCGCCCTCGATGCCTAGGACTAGCAAGGCTTCCAGCTCGGTCATGGGGTCGGCAAAGCCGCGGTTGGGGTAGTGCTCCTTGAGAAAGCGATGGTACGTTGCATCTGCAATCAAGTGCAGATGTCGAGCCAAGTCGGAGTGGTCGTTGGAGTTGTGGAGACGGATGTGGTTGAAGGTGGCGATCATCTCGGGGGTGAGGTGGAGGAACTGGCGGTATGCAGCGATGGACGACTTGACGGTGAGGGCCACCACGGTGGCCCCTATGCCTATGACAATAGGTAGCACCATTATAGTGTTATAGATGGACTAGACTAGAAGAGTGAATGTAAGTGCGTGAGAGTGAAGTGAGGAAGTGAGGAAGTGAGCATTGAGTATGAGATAAGGGGTCCATTCATGAACAAGTATCAAAAAAGGGAGAAATCGAGCTTGAATGATAGGAAGGCAATTGGCTAGATTCCCAGCATTGTCTAAGCCAATAGCGTATGATTGGCCTATTGCTTCCAAGCATTGCCTAAATGAACTGTATGATGCAATGTATTTATTCCAATAGTCTGTCTACATGGCAGCACAGGCCGTGTTTCTAGAACAGAGCAAATGGAAGGGAATCGGACAGAAAGACATATCAGACAGAAAGACATTATTGCAGACAAAAGGGACCTGATTACGGGCTACAAGGGCCTATTGCCTAAAAGGGATCCCACGTTGCCTCTTACCACCTCGTGGGTAACCAGGAGTGCAAGTGGACTCTAGACTTTCACTATTTTTCCAGAAATGATACTCTTTTGAAAGATAATTGTGATTTTCAAAGTATTGTGAATTGTCAACATATCTAGCTTCATGTATGGCAGTTCACATTGACACTTCCACAGAGTATTGCCTTTTTGGAAGGGACCGGTCAGTTCAGGCAATAGACGGTTCTGGCCATTGGTGCGAACAGTTGGGGAAATTAACGGCCCTGCCGCGTTACGTCATGGTCCAACCAAATGACCCCAGCCCAACGGCATTTTTGCACCACGAGTATTAGCCCGAGGACATGAATGACATAGAGGACATAGTCTATGGATGGGTTGTTTTGTGAAGTGTCATCATAGAAGACTGTCCATAGCAACAGGGCCTGGTCCAATGGGAGATTCCATTCTACAAACCACCCACTCACTCTAACGCTTTCTAAAGCTATTCAAACTTCGCCCTAGATTATCCACAAGTATAACCTCCAACTATGTATACACCTCCAACTATGTATACACCTCCAACTATGTATACACCTCCAACTATGTATACACATTTCCCTCCATCTATACCCATACTTCCCTCCATACTTCCCCCCATCATTCCATCCCTCTCTTCCCTCCCTCTCTCTTCTTTCCCCCTCATGGCTCACTCGGATGAAATTCACTCGTCTACAAGACCACGCCGTAGCTCCGCCTGTAGCTCCAACCAATCCATTGTCACTGTCCATCAAATCAATCACCATCTCACTCCTTCCTACATCTCCCCCTCCTCTTCCTCCTCCTCCTCCCATCTCCCCCTCCTCCTTCTCCTCCTCCTCCTCCTCCTCCTCCCTCCCTCTTCCATTCCATTCTTTCCTCCTCAACTCCGAGCCCGAATTTTCCGCCTTTTCCTCCTCCTCCTCTTCCTCTCTTCCTCCTCTCACTTCTCCCCCTCCACGTGAGCATCCCTTGCGTCCCCTCACCTCACCTGATTGGCCACCCGGCCCTGGCCTGGCCAGTGAGCCCATCCGACTTCTCCCTGCCTTCCGGACCATTGCTGCCCCTCGTCTCCGCCTGCACACCCAAACCACTGACCACGCTGCTCCGTCCTCATCGGATCGCATTTCCTTCCTCCACTCCGGACACCCTCACCCCGAACAAATTTTTCCCGCGATAGTGGCAGCCGCCATCGCCGAACACGCGAGTATAAATAGCGTGAGACCCGCCCTTTCCAGGGCCACTTCCAGAGCCACTTCCCTTTGGATTTTCGCACAAGCACCCACCTCAAATATGTCGAACGCAGCTTTATCTTGGTTGACCAAATTGGACATCTCCCAACAGCCCGACAAGGTGTTGCGCCGTTCGTCCATCATCGGCACCATCGGCCCCAAGACCAACAACCCCGAGGTGTTGGTCAAGTTGAGAAAGGCCGGGTTGAACATCGTCAGAATGAACTTCTCCCACGGCTCGTACGAGTACCACCAGTCGGTCATTGACAACGCCAGAAAGTCCGAGGAGTTGTACCACGGCCGCCCCTTGGCCATTGCCTTGGACACCAAGGGCCCCGAGATCCGCACCGGTGTCACCGTCGACGACAAGGACTACCCCATCCCCGCCGGCCACGAGATGACCTTCTCCACCGACGAACAGTACTTGAAGGCCTCCGACGACAAGCTCATGTACATCGACTACAAGAACATCACCAAGGTCATCGAGGTCGGCAGAATCATCTACATCGACGACGGTGTGTTGGCCTTCGAGGTCGTCGAGATCGTCGACGACAAGACCTTGAAGGTCAGATCCATCAACGCCGGTAAGATCTGCTCCCACAAGGGTGTCAACTTGCCCGGCACCGACGTCGACTTGCCCGCCTTGTCCGAGAAGGACAAGGCCGACATCCGTTTCGGTGTCAAGAACGGTGTCCACATGATCTTCGCCTCGTTCATCAGATGCGGCAACGACGTCAAGGAGATCAGAAAGGTCCTCGGCGACGACGGCAAGGACATCCAGATCATCTCCAAGGTCGAGAACCAACAGGGTGTCAACAACTTCGACGAGATCTTGAAGGAGACCGACGGTGTCATGGTTGCCAGAGGTGACTTGGGTATCGAGATCCCCGCCCCTCAGGTGTTTGTTGTCCAGAAGCAAATGATTGCCAAGTGTAACTTGGCCGCCAAGCCTGTCATCTGTGCCACCCAGATGTTGGACTCCATGACCTACAACCCCAGACCCACCAGAGCCGAGGTCACCGATGTCGGTAACGCCATCTTGGACGGCTCCGACTGTGTCATGTTGTCCGGTGAAACCGCCAAGGGTAACTACCCAGTTGAGGCTGTCTCCATGATGCACGACACCGCCATCACTGCTGAGAAGGCCATTGCCTACCAGCAATTGCACAACGAGCTCAGATCCTTGGCCATCAGACCAACCCCAACCACCGAGACCTGTGCCATTGCCGCTGTGTCTGCTGCTTACGAGCAATACGCCAAGGCCATCGTTGTTTTGTCCACCTCCGGTTTGTCTGCCAGATTGGTCTCCAAGTACAAGCCTAACGTTCCAATCATGATGGTTACCAGAAACGAGAGAGCCGCTAGATACTCTCACTTGTACAGAGGTGTGTATCCATTCATCTACACCAAGGACAGAGTCGAGAACTGGCAAGAGGATGTGGAAAACAGATTGAGATGGGCTGTTTCCGAGGCCATTGAATTGGGTATCATCAACAAGGGTGACTCCATCGTCACTGTTCAAGGTTGGACCAGGGGTTCCGGCCACTCTAACACCGTTAGAGTTGTTCAAGCTTAAAACTAGAAGTTCAGTTCTAAATAATAAAAGGGTCGAGAAATCGAATGAAAGTGGTGTAGACAATGTGCCTGTAGAAACTAGTGGATTTATGGAAGTAATTGAAATCTGTAAACTATTGTGAATGGAGTTACAAGTATTGACAATTGATAATAGAGAGTGCATTCTAATTATAACAAACATGAAAAACAGAGTAGAATAGACAAATGGAAATTACAGTAATAACTACTCCTAAATATTGTACTAACTAAGGACTTAACTATGGATCTCTTCTTAACTATGGAACTCTTCTTAATTATGGATCTCTTCTCAATTATGTATTCTTCTTAATTATGCATTCTTCTCAATTATGGATTCTTCTTAATTCTGGATTCTTCTTAATTATGGACTTACTCTGCTAAACTATGTCTTCTCTACTCTTAATTATGGACTCTTCTTAACTATGTCTCCTCCACTCTTATCTATGTCTTTTTTTTCTCTTAACTATGTCTTCTCTACTCTAAATCTTAACAATGCCTCCTCTACTCTTAACTATATCTTCTCTACTCTTAACTATGTCTTCTCTCCTCTTAACTATGTCTTTTCACTCTTAACTATGTCTTTTTCACTAACTATGTCTTCTCTACTCTATGTAGCAATTGAGTCGTGCATGTCCCATCGATAAATTTCACCAAAAGTGAATTTATCAACTACATTCAGGCAAGATGATTCGCTCGAACGTGGCTAGACTTGCTAGGCCCTCCAGAACCGCCTTCTCCAGGATGGCAGGAGGACCACTCAGAGCTTTCTCCACCGAAAACCCCGACGAAAACACCACCCACTTTGGGTACAAGACCATCAAGAAAGAGGACAAGGAAAAGATGGTGGGCGGAGTGTTCTCGTCGGTTGCCTCCAATTACGACGTGATGAACGACGTCATGTCGATGGGCGTTCACCGTTTGTGGAAGAACCACTTCATAAATCGTTTGGATGCTGGTATGAGACCAGGTTCCAGCCGTCCATTGGACTTCTTGGATGTTGCTGGTGGAACTGGAGACATTGCGTTTGGATTGTTGGACCACGCCGAAAAGCGCTTCAACGACATCAAGTCCACCATGACCATTGCCGATATCAACGCCGACATGTTGAGAGAAGGTGAGGTGAGATTCCAAGAAACCAAGTGGAACGACGGCTCCAACAGAGTCAACTTCTTGGTGCAGAACGGTGAGACCATGGACCAGATCGAAGACAACTCCAAGGACGTGTACACCATTGCCTTTGGTATCAGAAACTTCACAAACATCCAGGCCGGATTGGATACTGCCTACAGAGTCTTGAGACCAGGAGGAATCTTCGCCTGTCTCGAGTTTTCCCAAGTCGATAACCCCGTCATCGACTACGCCTACCAGGCCTACTCGTTTTCCTTGTTGCCATTGATGGGCCAATTGATCGCCAACGACAGAGACTCTTACCAGTACTTGGTCGAAAGTATTCGCAAGTTCCCCAAGCAGGAGGAGTTCAAGGGCATGATTGAAAAGGCAGGCTTCTACGTCCCTGAGAAGGGATACGAAAACTTGACCTTTGGAGTTGCTAGTATCCACATCGGAGTCAAATTGTGAATATTACTTGATGTTCATTAGCACCGCGCATTATATTGTATATATTGATACATGAAGATACTTCATTCTAATTTAGTAGACCACGTTGATGGCCTTGACAATATCTTCGGTCAAGTTCAAAACCTTGGTGAACTTCTCAATTTTGCCATTGTCAATGTCCATAGAGTCGGGGGATTTGATGGTTCTGAACACACCGTTGGATAAGCATAAACCAAACGCTATTTCGTCTGAGTTTATTCTACCCTCAACCTCAAGTATCAAGTCGAGTTTTGGCGATGCAAAATCTATGTGTTGAAAGTTGATTATGAAGTAGGGATCTGCGTGCTTTGGCACGTCTTCATCAACAGCTTCATCCAAGAAAGTATCGAGGTCTACCTCGTCCTTGTTGATCGGTTGAATTGTAGTGTAGGTGGATGTTTCGGAAATTGCATTAAGCCCCAACAATTCTTCGTCCGTCACATCGTAGGAAAGCTTCAAAGACTCTCGAAGCTTCTTCTTGGCGTCTTCCGATAATCCATCATTGGGACCTCCAACTTTTGAGCCTCTGCGTGATTGAGACATGCCTTTTTTAGCAGGAGAAGATTTTTCCTTTGTTAAAGTTCTCAAAACATTTGCCAATACCAAGGAATTCCGTAATGCTGGTATTAAGGTGGGAATGTCGTTTATCTTATTGATTGCGATTCCTTCAACAGGAACAAACTTTGCTGGGAAAATATCGGAAATGCAAGTTATGGCGACATTTATACCAGAAACGCTAACAGATTGTTGCACTGGATTGCCTTCGTTCAACGTTTTGAAAATAGGGGTTACTTGTGACTCCAGCTTCAGAACCTTATAGTCGGAGAAACCCAAGTATTCAAGGAAGCTCATTGGAATGTAGATGGGAACGTTGTTGTTTAAGTAGATAGAATATTTTGATATCACTGTAGATGAACTGTAAGCAGCATTGTTACTGTCTGACGGGGTATCCTCAATTTCGAATTTATATTTTTTTGTTTTACCTGACGTATCTTCTATTATCCATTCAGTATTCTTGAGGTCTGCACTATAGTCTGTTTGTGCTTCATGGAATGGGCGGTTTTCGACACTTATCAAAAGAGAGTAATCTTCTCCTTGGAGCAATGTTGGCGATTCCTTGAGGTATTCGTGGTTTATGTATCTGAAATCCCTCCAAAAATCGATAAATAGGCCCAATTGAAGATGTTTATCGTCATTCAACCTGACATGACCAATTCTGTTGGTAAATCCACTGTTTAAAAGCCACGAGTCAGTCAGCTTGCCTACACCTTCTAACTCATTAATGGCATAGAGCACATATGCAAGCTTTTCCAAGAGCTCAAATAGGTTGCCACCCGAACCTGAAAGTCTATCGATACTTGCCAAATACTTCAAATTGAAGGGGAACTTGTTGAGTCTGTCGGAGGTCAAGTTTTGCAACAATATCGATTCTGCCGCCGACTTCTCCTGGCCCTTAACTGGTACCAAGAATTGTAAAGGGTTTTTCTTTGAATCCAAACGGACAGTGACACCATTTTCACCCTGTTTTTGTTCTATTATGTAGGAGCCTGAGGAGGTATCTGTAGCCGTTTGGTCGCCTTCTTCACTGGGGCTCATGCCTGATGACAAGGACAAGTTGACTATTTGATTATCATTGATGAAGTCCACATCTATCAAAATGGAAGAGCCTGCTATGCTCAACCTTTCAGTTTTGACCTTGTGTTCCAGGCTCTTTTGGATGGACTCGACGGTGTAGCCAAGCTTGTCTATAAAGGTCTCCAATTTCAATTGTTGCGCCAAGCGCTGAACCAATTCAATCGACACCTTGCAGTTCTGGGAATAGTCATACAATGAGTCTATTGCCTTGCCTAGTGCATCATTGAAGGAGGACATGTTGGGACTTGTGCGTCTATCTAGGTCTAGTCTAGAAGTTATTGATTTTACCTTCTTGCAAAATTTGAGCCTCGCACGACCATTAAGATAAAGAGTGAAGAAGAATAGTAAGAGCAGAGAACTGGGGGAGGAAAAGGCTTACGTAGTCGAAGTATGAAAGAAGGAGATGGGAATAGTCTAGAGTTGTAATTACTGAAAATTCATGTTGTGTATTTGTTAATTAATTTCATAGTTTAAATACAGCAGACTGCATCAATACACTGGCCAGACCGCGTTAAGTGCTCATAAATAGGTCCAAATATCAATAGAGACGTTGAATGGCACCACTAGCGCCTTACTTCCAACAATCCAAGTACTGTTTATTCTGTAGATGTGGTAGAATGTGTCCCCATCACGTGAAACCCATAATATTGATTCACGTGACCCTTAATCACGTGGTCAACTAGAGAAAATTTGTATACTACGAAGACCTATCCCAATTCCTAATCCACCATGACGTTGAACCCGGACATTCTAACCTTGATTGACCCCGTTGTGGCCAGCTTGAAGCGCCATCAACTCAAGGGTGACAAGGACTTGGCCCTCGCCATAAGTCAGCTCTTGATGAAAGTCATCTCTGCTGCTCGTTGGGCAAATCCATTTGATCTAATTGCCATAATTAAGCAGGTTGGAATCATTCTCGAAAAGGCACAACCCCGTCAGATTATCGTGGGAAACATTGTGAGAAGAGTTTTGGCGTTGATCCGGGACGAAATCGAATCGGTGCACCAAGATGACACTTCCAATGTCCCCATGGTGTCGTCTATGTTCAGCTTATTGTCAACTTCGAGCGAAACCAGCCACAAGGAACTGCACAACCAGCTGAAGAAACAGAGCAGTGACATGAGATCCATCATTATTCAAGGAATTCGTGACTTGGTGGACGAGATATCCAACGTGGACGAAGAGATGGAAAATATGTCGGTAGACTTGATCCACGACAATGAAGTCTTGTTGACTCCCACCCCCACCTCCTCGACCGTGTTGCAGTTCTTGATCAAGGCCAGAGCCAAGAGAAAGTTCACTGTTCTCGTCACGGAAAACTACCCCAACAACACCAAGGAAGCACACAAATTCGTCAAGACTTTGGTTGACCACAAGATCGAAACCATCTTGATACCCGACTCGACCATTTTTGCCGTGATGTCCAGAGTTGGTAAGGTCATCATTGGTTCCAACGCAGTCTTTGCCAACGGAGGCAGCATGACCAATTCTGGCGTGGCCAATGTTGTCGAATGTGCCAAGGAGAACAAGACCCCCGTGTTTGCTGTGGCCGGATTGTACAAGTTGTCGCCATTGTATCCATTCCACCGTGACGACTTGATAGAAGTGGGTAATTCTGGAACCGTGTTGAATTACGATGATTTCGAATTGATAGAAAATGTGGACGTCATCACCAACCCATTGGATGACTATATTCCTCCTGAGCACATCGATATTTATATCACCAACATTGGAGGTTTCTCTCCCTCCTTTATTTACAGAATTGTCTTGGATAACTACAAGACAGAAGACACCAAGCTTGAATAGGCAAGTTGGTTCTGCTCGTTTGCATAGATTGTATATTAGGTAAACTACCCGTTGGTCTGCTGATATATTTAGGATTTTAATGGGATTATGACGATCTTGAATCCATGTAGATGAAAGGAGTGTAAGCCGAAAACATGTGGACACTGCACTAATTCTGAAACTACAATACCGAGACTACCGAAACTATTAAGAGAGCGAAAAAAATTAAAGCGGGATATTGTATCATTAAATCATCAAATTCAGCTTGCGTGAGTTTCTGCTGTCGAATTACACGAAACCCACCGAAGCTATGTATGAATATATGTTGCATCAATCTTGGTCAAACTTTCTCCCAAGTACAATTTCAATTTTCTTCTATAAGCAGTAGGGTTTTGGAGCTGAACTGGGTTTCCTTCGAAATACACGGTTTCCAATACGGGCAACTTACCCAATTCCTTTCCGATTTCGTCAAAGCTGGAAATCTTATTGTAGGAACACCAGAAGTCGGTCAACTCGGTCAAATGACTCAAGTTCTCCAACTTGGTGAACTTGTTGGACGTGACATCTAGCACCTTCAACTTGGTATTCTTGTCCAAGTTTTCGATCTTTTCAATTCCATTGTGCGACAAGTACAACTCTTCCAAGTTGACCAAATGCTCCAATCCCTCGATCTTGGTGATTCTGTTGGATTGGATCGATAAGACACGCAAATTCACCAAGTTGGTCATGTTCTCGAATTTATGAATTCTGTTCTTTCCGAGCCACAACTGTTCCAAGGAAGGGATCTTGTCTAGCGTCTCGCCGATGTGCTCTATCTTGTTTCCTCCCAACTCTAGGTTCTTGAGCTTGGTCAATGTTTCAAGATTCTTGATTTCCTTAATGCTGTTCTGGACAAAATACAAGTTTTCGACCTGGGTCAACGTCTCGATGTTCTTGATGTTCTTGATCTTGTTGAAGGACAAGTCCAAGTCCTTCAATTTGGTCAAATGCTTGATGCTGCTGCTAATGTGGTTGATTCTGTTATCGTAAAAGTCGAGCTCCTCCAAGCTCTCTGGAAGTGCCTTGACTCCCGACATGCTGGTGATCAAGTTCTGTCTCAAGCACAAGGCTTCCAACTTGGGGAACCGCGCCAAATTGAGATCTTCCAAGCTGGCGATCTTGAGATGGATCAAGCTGATGTAGTCGGTGTCGGAATCGTAATCTCTAGTCAATTCCTGGTCGGCTTCTATCTCTTGTACGTTGTTGTCAGGAAGCACAGTTCCGGGGTACTCCACGGGCAAGGGCTCGTCATTGGGATCATTGACTTCGTCTTCGACCTCCTCGTCTGTTTCAGACAAGATTTCTGGCTCTTTGTGGGTCGGTTCGGGCATTGGGTCGGATGTTTGTGGTGGCGACATGTTACAGAAGAAGAGGAAGGAGAGGCGATGGAGAGGTAGTGGGTGGCACGTGACCGCGGGTCACGTGACCCATAATGCCAACCAATTAGAGCCCTCTATTACTACAGCACCCACACTAGCCGGGACCCCCTCCATGGCCCCTAGGCCCTAGCGACACCCCTTACAGCGGATCCGAGCAACTCAGCATTGCGGTGAATTATCATAATTCATAATTATATACAATACTTAAATATTGACCAGAGACCGGGCATCTCCAGAATCACACCAATCTCGTTCTCAATAATATTCTTTCTACTTGCATGTGTGTGTGTGTGGGTCTGCTGCTGGCACCCTACAACTTTTGCTCCTCTTCGAAAATGTAGTTGACGGCCTCACCGACGGTCTTGATCTCGTCAGAGATCTTGTCGGGGATCTCCAAGTCGAATTCCTCTTCCAAGGCAACCAAGGCCTCGACGGTGTCCAAGGAATCCAAGCCCAAGTCCTTTTGGAAAGACGACTCCAAGGAGATCTTGGACTCTTGCAAAGCAGCGACGGTCTTCAAGGCCTCGAAAGCACGGGTGGCGACTTCTTCTCTGCTGATTGGGGCGACAGCGTAGAAACGGACTGGCTGGACCAAGGAGGAGGTGGCGATTCTGGCAACTGGGGCACGAGCAGCACGGACGGCGAACTTGAACATTGTGACGATGATTTGAGTGGTGTTGATTAGTGAGTTCTTGAGATTTGGTAGTGGAAAAAATTTACCCTGATTACGTAAGCGACACGGGGTTGCTGACAAAGCCACCAGAGGACAAGACTCTGAAGACTCTGGTTCCAGAGTCTTGAACGCCAGGATGAAGGCTACTATGTTACAGAGGTAGAACTATCGTGGATTTGAGGAGGCAAAATGGGTCAAAATGGGTCAAAATGGGTCAAATTGGGTCAATGGGTCAATTTTTACATTGGAAGTTTAGACAATCAGACTGAAAAATGAACCTACATATCTAATTTTTATGTTAAATGCTTAAAGACTACAAGATGGGAAGATGGCAAGATGGGGAGACGTAGACGGAACTGCGTTCAAGTCTTCTCCCCATTACATTGGGTTGCTCAATTGTCGCCTGTTATTGTTTTATAGTCTCTGTTGAACTCTCACATAAATAAACTCGAATTATCAATCATTACCGAAATTGACTTCGTTTACTTGACCTTCTCCATAAGGATTATCTTTCGGTTTGCTTGACCATACTTCTCCAGTTCAAAGCTGTTCTCTTCTGCTTGTTGAAGTTGAAACTGTCAATAGTACTCTTGTCGGAACTCAAGCCCGAAAGTCCCGAGTTGCTGGAAGCAGAAGAGCTTCTACTGGTGGTCTTGGTCAATCTGGATCCAGTGATCGATGGCGCAACACTGCCGATAACACTGGTCAATCCACTGACAGATCTCTTCTCGTTGATAGATTGAGAGTATTGCGAGGCAATGTAAGTTTGATTGTCATAGTCGGTGTTGATCTTCAAGCTATCGATGTCATCCTTGAAGTTCTTTCTGTACAACTCAACCAAAACATCATGCGAGGCCTTCAAGTTGTTGCTGACCAACTTACCGTGCAATTGCAAGGCTCTGTTCAAAATCAAAGCCAAGTCATCGAAGGCCTTTCTCAACAATCTGATTTCATCAACGTAGTCACCGTTACCCTCATACTTGGAATCGGAGAAGAATGTACGGTACTGGCCAACACCTCCGTTCACAGGCGAGTCAACGGTACCAGTCAATTGTCTGGACAAATCGTTGAACAACGAGGTGAAGTCGGTCTTCTCCTTGATGGAAACGTTGATCAAACTCTCCAATTGAATCAAATCGTTATTCTTGTTAACAATAGTTCTAATGGCATTGTCCAATGGCGACAACTTGATGACCCTAGTACTCTTGATATCACTTCTGTTCATCAAAGTAGGGAACGAAAGGTGTGTTTCGTAGGTAGTCTCCTCGGTCCACAAGTCAAACACTGAGGTGGAACCAGGAATCTTCTTCATGGTGGTGAAGAATCTCAAATCCTTGTTTCTGGCATATTGTCTAACACCAATAGAGGTGTTGAACAACTTGTCGGAAATCTCGTTGACAGGCTCAACAGTACTGACGTGCAAGTATCTACCTGTTTGAATCTTTTCCCTCAACTTCCTAGCGTCGCTATCGTCAGAAACAATTCTAGCACCAGGGTACAATCTCAACAATCTCTCGTGAATAGAGGTAATGTGTTCGAAAGGCAAACCTTCATAAATTTGCTCCTTACCTCTAATATTGGCAGGGAAACCAGCACCAATGAAGGCAACTCTGAAGAAAGAAGGACTCAACTTGTCGGAAGATTCCAAGTCCAAGTAAAGCTTGGCCAACTTGTTGTGCACGTAGGCAAAACTCTTCAAATCATAAGTGTGGCTACTGTACGAGTCAAGCAACTCGTTGTAAGTGTCAGTTGCTCTTTCCAAACTGTTACCCTTGATATAGTTGTTGGCAATCATCTTGTAAAGAGTCTCCTTTCTTTCAAAAGAACTTTGTTCTGGGAACTTAGGTCTGAAACTGGAAGGCACAAGAACATTATGTTCCCAACTGTAAGTTGAGGCAAGTAATTCCAAACTCAAGGCGGCTTGAATGTGATCGTTCTTGCCGATGTTCTCTTCGTACATAGAGTTGATGAAAGAGTGGAACAATTCTGGCTTGTTGGCATTCTTAAGGTAGGCATTAATGTTCAACTTGTGGAAAGTTCTGTCATCGTCGAATTCAGGACCAACTGGAACACTATTCAAGTCATTAAGCACAAACAAGAAACCAATAATACTTTCAATGAAGTTAATAATTATGCCATAAGCTTCATCTTCACGGTCCAATCTAATAGTCAACTTCATTCTCTCAATGAACATTTCCTGTTCCTCAACGCTAGGCTTGTAAGAATTTCTATTGTAGATTTCGTGTAAACCAACAAGACATTCCTTTTCAATATCGATAATATTGTCACTAAGAATGTACTCGGAGATCATGATAGACCACAAGATCTTAACACTGACAACTTGACAGGCGTTGTTCTTTTGTAAAGCAAACAACATCAAGTCTTGAAGAATGCCATAGTCTTGGTTGATGAATTCAACTTGATAACCACCGAATTTGTTAAGGTTGAATCTGATAACATCCTCCTCAGTGGCATCCCAAGCTAAACTATCCCAGGCTTCATTAATAAGGTACGCAGCTCTGTCACGAACAGTACCAGTAATTTGGAAACAAGCCTTTCTAGGAACGTCGGACAAGTGCTCAATTGAGACTGGGGCTAAGACGGCCAATCTCAACAAAGTCTTCAAGTAGTTACCCCACAAAACTCTATCGAAGAGCTCGGACTCAGAAATTTGTGGAATGTAGTGGGCAATTAACAAAGGTCTGATGAGCTCCAAGGCAGTTAAACCACCTTCAATAATCAAACCATACAAAGACAACCACTTGTCTTCAGGGAAGAATTTACCTTGTCTCATAAGCTTAACACCTGCAATAAGAGTGATCAAATCTTCGTTCTTGAAGTTGGCAGCTAAGTACTTTGAAGGGTCGAAGAAATCATTTTCCATGTGGTGATTCAAGATCTTCGAATAACCTTCATTGCCGGCAGTCTTCTTACCAATCTTCGCAACATAAGAGAAAACAGTAGCCAATTCAATCAAGATTTCAACTAAGACCTCATCGTTAACAATTGGGTCCATAGAGGCTTCCTTGAATGGGTATTCTGCAGGGAACAATTGGGTGAAAGTTCTCTTTGGCTTGAAGAAATCGTTACCTCTAGTGAACTTGTTGTACTTGATAATAGTTCTGGAAATGGCTGGCAATAACTTAGCCAAAGAGTAACACAATTCGATTTCATCAGTGTGGCCCTCAACAACAACCGAGTTCCACAACAAAGTACAAACAGCGTTCAAAACAGAACAAGCCAATCTCGAAGCGTCAATATCGGTAGGACCCAAAAGCACTTCCATGATCCAGGTAACGGACTTGGAAACCAATAAACGACGAGAATCGGCATCATTCACCACGGGAGTAGCAAACAAACGACGAATCAACAAGAGCTTGCTAATGATGATCTTGTGGTCCTTCTGGTTAGCAGTGTTAGGTTTCTTGTTGTTGAAATTTTCTTCATTTGCACCCAAACCTCTGATACCGATGGAGTCAATGAAAGAAACAATAAACTTGAGAAGTTCATAGACGTTAAGGTGGGACTTGAAAGTCAAGACATAGTCAATTATGTCCAAAATCAATACTTGATCGTTAACCAACGCATTGGATTGAATAGACATGAAGAAAGCACCAGACTTGAACAAAGCACTGAGAGCCTTGAAGTAAGCGTCAAAGTCACTGGAAGCGTTAATAGAATTAACAGCCAACTTCATGATCAAGGACACAACACGACACAAGGATCTGGCCATGGAGTTCCAGTTGGATTCGGCTCTGGAGAAGATTTCTGCCATCTTGTTAAGCAAGAAGATACCAATCAAAGGAAGATTGTTGTATCTCTCGATGAAATTGTCAATCAAGTACAAGTACTGGTCTTGCTTACCGAAAACAACATCCAATAAGTGGACAATAGCCTTGAAGGTGTTGTCGTGTAAGATTTCAATACTAGAAGACAATCCTTGTTGGAAAGAGCAGTCCACAATGTTGTACAAAGAACTCAACAATTCTGGGAAGTACTTCACCAATTGAGAAATGTCCAACTTACAGAAGGAAACCAAGGAAGTCGACAACTCGTCAATACCCTTGCTGCCACTTCTGAAAAATCTCTCGAATTGGAAAATATTGTCAATGGAAACATCAGAATTGTAAATCTTACCGACGTACTCGGTACTGAGTTCAACTTGAGCCATTGGCAACTTGTGGGTAGTAGAAATGATTTCAATGGTGTGAGTTTTTCTCTTGTTGAACTCAACCAATCTGTTACCGGACTTGTAAAGCAACTTACCTTCACCAGCCAAAACACCGTTGACGTACAAAGACAAGAGCACATGGTCATCCTTGGGGAACTTCTTAGAAGGATTCTTCAAGGAAACACCATTGATCTTAATAATTTCACCAACAGCCTCATCTGGGAAGACCGAAACAAATTGCCAATTCTTCTTTTCCTGTTGATTGGAAGCCTTGGCAAAGGTAATAAGCTCGTTGTTTGGAGTGCTAACTTCGAAAGTCAACAAGTCGTCCTTAGAAATACTGTTGAGGAGACTAACCTTACCCATGTGCAAGTAAATTCTTTCGTAGTTTTCGGCCAATGGGTCAAAGAAAATAGGCTTGATTCTGGAAATAGGAGCAGAAGTGGTAATTGGGTTGTGGTTGCTGCCCAAGAATTGATGCTTGAATTCCTTAATAGAAACAACCAACTTTTCGGCTCTTGGGTTGACAACCACACCATGGGAAGAACCCGAGATGATTCTATCAACCAATTCACCCCAACCGTTGTTGACAACAGCGTCCTGTTGTTCTTCAAGCTTCAAGGTCTTCTTGTTGTTGACGTAGGAACCAAACAATTTGATGGAGAACTGGTGAGATTCTCCCGATTGCAACGAGCCTTGGTTTCTACTGAAAATTCTCGTGATGTCGGTGACACCGGCTGCAACACCCTTCTTGACTCTCTTGATTTGAGGGCCATTGGCGGCATTCTTGATGCTCAAGTCAATTTCCTCAGTCAAGACGGCAACCAAGTAAACTCTGCTGTTCTCGATTTCACTGGCAGGAATGTTTCTGAACAAAGCAGCACTGATCTTTTCCACGTGGACCAAGTCGTCGACAGAGTTGGTGTGGACGGCAAAGGCTTCGGTCAATCTCTTTCTGTTGTTTCTGATGTACAAGTAGGCAATCATGCCGGCGAAGCCTGGAGGCTGGTAGGCAGAACTACCGGAGACCGACTTGAAATCCACGAGAATATGGGAAGGAGGCTCGTGGTGCATTCTCTTGTTTGGGGGAGGCTCCAAGGAAAACTCCTGGATGTGACGATGGGCATTGATGGGGAAGTTGGAAGCCAAGGCACACAAGGACTGGTTGAGGGCGATCTTGGAGGGCGACACGTTGCTGGTGGACAACAATTCACCGGTGGTGGACTCTCTGGACAAAATGGCCTTGTAACCGGAAATGTCGGTGTTGTGGTTATCCAAATCGTAGGAGTGGGCGTTCAATCTGGCGGAACGCGAGGCCAACTTCTTGGGGATCTTGTTCAACAAGAAGGTGGCGGTCTCCTTGGCGACCTGGGCCTCGTCGAGGGTCAACAAGTTGTGGGTCAACTTGATTCTGCTCTCGTTCAAGTCGTAGTAGATGGAGGACAACTTGTTGAACAAACGGAACTCGCCGATGGAGTACAAGGCAAAGATGTGGGAGGTTAACAAGCCCAAGGAGTGTCTGATCTCCATGACCAAGTCCTCGCCCTGCTCAAAGTTGTCCAAGGGCAACACCGGGGCCAAGGGCCGGGTGTCGCCCTCGTTGCCGTTGAGGGCGACCTTGCGGGCCTTCTCGGAGTCCTGGAGCGTGGGGACCACGTCCATGTTGGAGATGTTGTAGAAGCCCTTGGACACCTTGATGTCCACGATGGGCACAGGCTCCACCACCTTGAAGTACTTCCAGGGGAAGACCACAATGTTGATGTTGACGCCGGGCAACTCGTCCAAGTTGACGGACGTGATGGTGAAGTCATTGGGGAAGGGCTTGGAGAGGGCGTAGCCTCTGGCCCACCGGTCGTTCTTGGTCTCGAACACGTAGATTTCGTCACCTGGGTAGAGGTTTTTCAAGCTGTCATTGTGCAAATTGGGGTGTTTCTCGTAGGGGAGGAACGGCTTGATGATCTTACCACGAAGAAAGGTGTCTGTAGGTTTCCAGGACATCTTTGGGGTGAGGTGGTCGAAAGAAGAGAGGGAGATATCTGGCGGTTATATTGGAAAAATTGACGAGAGAGGTGATCTACCGTTCTTCCTGATTGAGCCTGGTCTGGGGCTGGGTGCAGGAGAGGCGACAGGAGGCATTAAGGCTGCAGTTGGCCTAACAATAGAAGACAATGCGAAGGAGTGGGTAAGTGGGTAAGTGGGTAAGTGGGTGAAGAGGGCGTTGAAGGCTGTTGCATGCAGGGAAGCACAGAGGTGGTGGACTACAGGAGAAGGGGTTGGTGGTGGATACAGGAGAAGGGGTTGGTGGTGGTGTTTTTGACATGTGTTCTGTAGTGAGACGCGTGGGGTGGAAAGTGAAAAATGAAAAATGGGACATGGAACTGGAATGCGGAATGTGAAATAGTATAGTCTGGACCATGGAGAGAATGGGCCAATAGTGTTGAAGATATGAAGATACGAGCTTTAGATGTTATTTAGATTAGTACTGTGAATAATGTTGTATGTGTGTCTCTCTTATGCTAGTTCACCTTGACCAGTCTGCCTGTCTTTCGTTTCTAGTGAGTGAAAAATTACGGTGTCGAGGCTGCTGCAATGCATAAACAGGGCTAGGTGGCACAGGTCCGCAGCCACAATAGCGTTGGGGATGAAATACGGAGGTAAAAATAACGGACGGGTGAAACCGCCACTGCATATGCCGTCGACACATGTACAGACCTTCATAAAAGACCCTGAGGTGTAGGGTTTTGCGCTGAGGTGGTAGTTTTGCGGGGCTTTCGTCTGGATTTGGCATAGTAATGGTGCGCCTAAATTACTTGCAGAACAACGGCAATTTGTGGTTATTGTACAACGGGAAGGCCACGAAGTTCCACAATGGATATTGGGGAGTTTCAAATGGATCTGACGTAATACTGATACGAAGATGGTAAGGTTTCAAATGTGACGTGATCTTCAATTCTGATCTGATAGCTTCAACTGACTGGTGAACCTGAGTTGAAATAAATGATGAAACAGACAGCTTGAAAGTTCATATAGAGCACTTCAATACATTTGTGCTTGTAGAGAGGGTCTGTTCTAATTAGTAGAGAAATTAGTTTATTTTCCATTTTAAATTACCAGTTCTTCTATAGTGCATTCTATTTGGAACTCTAACTATTGCACTCATAGAGATTAATCATCTCATGCTACATTCTATCATTAATTAATTATGCATTTGCGATGTAGTAGTAACTCTACAGAATAACGCTCCTGCTGTGGTATCCGTTGGAAATTACGCCAAAAATGAGATCCATTTCGACATCACATCCTTCAAACTCCGGACGTTGTAGTCTCTTCCTCCGTCCCAGATATATCTGTCCATCTCGGTTCTTCCTGAGTCGAAATCTAAAGTATCTAAACTTGGAATCCGTGTTCCTTTGACCAACCGGTAGCCAAAGTACAACACCAAGAACACGAGCAATGTACCATAACTAGAAAAGAAAAACATCACGTCCCAGTATCCTTTCAAGAATACAACGAATCCCATTGCTAACATCATCACCGAAGAGCCAATGAGACCCACAAATGCAGTGTATGGCTGAAATGGAGACTTGTAAGGGTATGATTTGTCGTCTCTGTTGATAATGTCTGGTCTTCTCTTCAACCCATAGTAAAACCGAATATACGACAAGCACATGGCAAACCACACCAACACACCCGAAGATGCAATTAAACTCGTCAAGTTCTGAAATACCGTTGTCGCCTTTTCCGAAACACAGATGTATGAAAATAATCCCAATGAAGCTGACATGAGCACAGCGTTGTATGGGATACCTGCTCGACTGCAATATGTCAAAAATTCTGGTGCCTTTTTTTGCAATGCCAAAGAGTACAAGGTTCTCGAACTGACATACAATTGGGCATTTCCACAACTGACTGCAAAAAAGACAAAGAATCCGTTCACCACTGCAGCCAATGTGCACAATCTGGAACTCTGTAATGCCACTAACCACGGACTCTGTGCTCCACTACCAAACCCAGCGAACACAGACGATACACTATTGCAATTGACACCTCCTGCGTAGTTGATAGCATAATTAGATGAAAACTCATCCTGAAGAATGCCAGTATTACCGGACAAGTAACGCAACAATCTTGGATCTCCAGCATAAATATTCAACGACACAACGAAGGACGACAAACAGTAGAAAATAATGATTCTCCAAAACACTCTCTTGGTGGCAGAGGGTAAGGCCTTTCTTGGATTCTTGGCCTCACATGCAGCAATGCAGACAATTTCAGTTCCACTATAAGCATAGGCAACAATAACGACGGCTAGCAAGAACGACAAAAAGCGACCTTTATCGCCTCCAATCCCATCATGTACCGAATTGGTACCATTGTCATCTAGATTAAACGTTGGCCGGAATAATCCAAATACCATATTGTGGTCTAATTGGGATTTACTGTAATCCCAATATCGGAACCCAATATAAGTGCCGTGCTCGTGAAATCCTCCAGTATTGACCACAATCATTATAATAATCAATACCAAAATGAATACCAACTTTAGTAAACTGGACATGTACTCCACTTCTCCGAAAATGCGGACATCCACCAAGTTGATAAGCACAATGCTCAAGAGAAACACGGTGACAAATCCCACCAGGACAGCCTTTTCCGATACGATTTTTAAATTGGGATAATATGCAAGCATGATGACACTGGCCACCACTTCTCCTGAGAGGCCAAAAGCAAAACTGGCCCAATATAGCCATCCCACGGCAAAACCGAATGCATCATCGACAAATCTGGAGCTGAGTCCAGAAACTCCATCCACCACCGAAATAAACGTCACCATTTCGCAGAAGGAAACAATTGTGGCTAGAACCACAATTCCACACAACAAGAATGCAAGTAAAGTGCCGAACCCGCCGGCAATTGTGAATGCCTTTCCACTATTCAAGAACAACCCGACACCTAGGGTGCCACCAAAGGAAATCATCTGGAGATGTCTGACCTTGAGTTTTCTCTGCAAGTACTTCTTCTTGTTGTTGTCCTCCAAGGAGTCGGTGGGGGCTGTGTCGCTCACTGACGCCAACTCATTGCTCTCCACGTACGTGGTTGGATTCTTCTTGTCCTTGGAATACCACTTGGTGCTTTTCGGCTTTGACTTGAGCGATTCCCCGTCGGTTTTCTGGTTTTTGGTGGGCGTGAACTTTTTCCATTCCTTGGTGTACCACGAGCTCTTGGGCTTGACGTTCCTGGGCTTTCCCGAGCCTTCACCAGTGAAGTTCGAGTCGTCGGCGTAGAAGTTCTGGGCCATGTCTCGCGTGGCCACCACGTCCAACACGTTGTCCTGCTGGGGGTTTTTCGCCTGCACCTTCTCGTGGATGAAGTCGTTGAGTTCCGTCTGCTTGACGTACTTGTTGAAGTCGTCGAGGCTGGACAAGTTGAACACGGACGAGGTGTTGGAGGTGGTCTTCATGATCTGGAGCGGGATGTCCGATTGGCGGCGCATGCTGTGGAGGGCGGCCTCCACCTGTTTCTGCTTGCGGGAGGCCTTTTCGAGCTTCTCGTACGTGCGGAGGAACTTGAAGCGGTCGTCGTCGTCGATGACGGTGTTGTCCATGACGAGGTCGCCGTGGCCGCCAAAGGCGTTGGCCATTTTGCTGATGACCGACGGGTTGAGCGACACGTTGTCGTCGCCGGCGTCGGGGTCGGAGTCGGAGTCTTGGCCCAGACGAAAGATGTGGTTGAGATCGGAGATATCTGTTTCTTGATGCGGCGAAAGGTTGTGGTTGAAGGACTGTTCGCTGGGGTTGTTCTGGCGGAAGATGTGGCGGAACTTTCTGAGGGACGAGGAGTTGGAGATCATGGACTCACGGACCCGGGGCGTCTCCAACTTGGACGAAGAAGCGGCAGGGGGTTCGTCCTGCTCGTAGACGTCATCTTCGGGACCGAACACCGACTGTCTGAAGCCGGCGTTTTTGTCCAGTGTGTGGTTTCTGGGATTTCCAAACAAGTCCTGGCTGGCTAGCGCCGCCAGGTTGGTGCTGAAGGAGGACCATCGCTTTTCGTCAGGCCCAGGGTTGGTCATGGTGGCAAGACTAATGGATAGGAGAACGGGCAAAAAAGGGTCAAAAGTCCAGAATTTCCAGAAAGTCCAGGCAGAATGGAGACAGAGGAAGGCAGATCAGTCGAGTAAAGTAGCACCAGAGAATTTTACGCCTGTGAACATGGGACCGCCAACAAAGGAGCCTAACAATAGTGCTACTGATAACAATTAGCGAATGATATGATGGAGGGGTCTGCACACAGTCGAGAAGTTACGGAAGTGGAAAGATGGACTGCGAAGGCATCAGGACAAAAGAGGTAATCTGAGAGGGTGAAGAAAGGAAGGGAAGTAATGGATGGATACAGTGAAATGGATGGATACGGTGAAGATGATGCATACAGGAAATGGGTAGGACGAAGAGTGAAAAGGGTAAGGGGAGAAAGGTAAGAGCATAATGGACGGATGAATATATAGTGAGGGTTTTGCGATCTGTGAGTCGTAGTTGAATTCCGGGCTCTCAACGGTGGGTGGACCTGCTGAAAAGTGTTAGTAGATACAGGATAAATGGAGATATGGAGTAATGAGAATAACTGAGCAATAAGCACCTACAGCGACTGCATCAATAGACCGTGTGGGTTCATAGGACATCAATACACCTGTATGGGTTCATAGGAGTCTATATGGGTTCATAGGAGTCTACATGCACTGCATCAATAGCCCTTTTAGGACATAAATGTTCATGATAACAATTGGCCCCAGATCGATTCTGCAGTCCCGTCGACCGTTTGAGAATACAATACTCCTCCCAGTGGGCAACTCCACCACGACCCTCCATTGGTCGACAGGTGCATCCGTCGTCAACTCCAATGCACAGTGTGACAGTTTGTGGCATGTAAACTCCATACTGCCATTCTTTCACTTGACTTTCTCATTTTAACTGGTTTCCGTGTCCTCACGGAAACCAGTTAAAATGCGTCAGAAGCCGGGGGTGCAATGGCAGCGACACTGTGTGCGGAGTGTGGGCAAGCCCATCAGGCTCCAGCACGGATTCTCCAAAAATAGGGTAACATGTTAAAAGTCATCGGTGATGACGTTTCAGTTGTTACACTGAAAAGAACAGATACTACACTTGATCTAAGCCAAAAGGCAAAGAGATTTGGGGAAGGAAACTAGGTTGCAGGGGGAGACGGCGTATTTATAGTGCTGGGCAATGTCCGGGTAACCCCGGTCCCGCCATGCCCCGCCATGCCCCTCTTGCAATTTTTGCTGGCTGACTATGCTGTGTGCAGGCTCCCCTCTTTCCACCACATCGGCTCTGTCTTGCCACCCATCGCTACTACTGCAACCCCTCTGTGCACGTGCACGCCCTTCCATCACCTTCCATCGCCTTCGTGCTGGTTCCATCGCGCAGTTGGAAAGTTCTTTTCCTTTCCTACCTCTTCTTCCAGCTTCTCACGCGTTCGCAATGGCCTCTCGCGTCCTCGTGACTTACGTCATATGACCGCGACATCTCATCTCCTGCAATGCCCCACCAATGTGCATAGGGAAAATTTTCAGTATATAACCTTACCAGTATTCATCTAGACTGAGTTCATCAGACATTTGCAAGGCATCCTGAACACAACGAACGAACTCTATCACGAATAATACACCCACATACCATGCCTTCCTATTCTAGATCCAGAAAATACAGCCCCAAGAGCCACGTTGCATCCCGCAACAGAACCAGCTCCAGAGGTGGCCAGAAGTACAGAAAATACTACCACCAACAACCCTCCAACTTGGTGTATGTGGAAGAGCCCGACAGTGACGCCGAGTCCGAGTCGGACTCGCAGTCCGACTCCGAACCAGAAGAAGTCTACGAGTTCAACTTGAACGACCACGACGACGATGAGGAGGTCGAAGACCAATACTACTTCGATGCCTTCTCGCAAGACGAGGACGAAGGCGAGACTTACATCATCGACATGAACGATGAGTTGGAAAACGACGCTATTGACATGTTGGAGGCCGAGGGCCAGGTCTACGACTTGAACGACCAGTTGGTGCGTTTGTATGGTTCCGACTCCGACATTGACAGCGACGACTCTGAAACTGAAGACTCCGACTCCCAAATTTCCCAAGACTCCGAATCCGACTCTGAATCTGAATCTGAATCTGACTCTGAGTCTGAGTCCGACAGTGACTCTGAGTCGGACTCCGACGAGGAGATGGAGGCAGAAGACGTCTTGGACATTGTGGACTTGAACGACCAATTGCAAGCTCAAGCCTTGCTTCAACTTGCTGCTGAAAACCAGTCCGAATCTGATTCTGAGTCTGAGTCTGAATCTGAATCCGAATCTGAATTTGAATCCGAATCTGAATCCAGCGACTCCAACTCCGACATCGAATACTCCTCCAACCCAAAGGAGTTGAAAGAACAGTTGGTCATCGAAGCTATCAGACAAGCCTTCGAAGAGGACTTGGTCAGTGAAGACGAAATCCTCATTTCCGAAGACGAAGAATCCCAATTGGGTTCTGAACCAGAATTCTTTGAAATCGAATCTGATGTTGAACTCGACGAGTCTGACGAATACGACGCCGGTAACCCAGAAAACTATGAATACGAAGACTCCGACTCCGACTCTTCCGACTCCGACTCCGAGGGTTACACCATCTACAAGCACAGATTCGACTTGCCTGAGTACGACAGCGATGAGTACTCCACTGACGAGGAGCTCTACCAATCTGAGGAAGATCTTGACGAACTTTTGCATGCCCAAGACTCCGACGACGAGGTTGTGATCGACTTGACCGAGGACTTGAAGGACTCCAAGGACTGTGAGTTGGTTGAGTTGGACGAAAACACCTACAAGTTGACCTTGAGATTTCCATCCTTGGTCAAGGACGAGTTGAAGATCGACTTCTTAAAGGACCAAAACGAATTGGTTATCAGAGGTAAGTTCAACTTCAACGGTGCCGAAGAGTCTGACGACGAGTCCGACGAGTCCGACGACGAACAATACCTTGAAGCTGAAGCTATTCTCGAAGAGGTTAGCGACGATGACGAGGATTTGACCTACATTCAGCAAGAAGCTGACGAGGCGGATGAACCATTTGAATGGTCTGGTTTCGAGGGTCAAGAAGAGTCTGACAAGGCCGAACAAAACCCTTCTGCCTCTGAGTCCGACTCCATCTCTGAGTCTGAGTCTGAATCCGAATCTTCTGAATCCGACTCCGACTCCGACTCCGACTCCGACTCCGAATCCGAAGAGATCCAAGAAGATGCCGAGTCTCTCATCAAGGAATTCTCCAACCAAGAAATCGCTTTTGAGAAGCACTTCCAATTCGACAAGGTCATCAAGTTCGACATGATCAAGGCCAACTTCGTCAACGACGAGGAATTGGAACTCATCATCCCCAATGAGGCCATCCCAGTCAACAAGGCTGACAACATCTTCAGCATTGCCATTGACCAGGCTCCTGCTCAAATTGATGATGAATCTTCCACTGAGGACCTTGAAGATTCCACCAAGGAAACCGAGAAGCTTGAAGTCAGAGAAGTTGAGGATGTTCAAATGGAGGCCTAAACAAGTCTTTTCATCTTAAACTTCCCAAAACTAATTCATCTTATAAACAAAGAAGTCATAGGACTAGCATATCAGGTAATGCCTTGACGGTATCTCAATCGTGTAATATATAGATTCGGTATTAATAGATTTAATTCGTGTTAATTATTGTAGAAAACGTGTGGCATTCTATTCAATAATCCGACGGGTTTTGATGAATATAAAATGTAAAGTAATGCATACATATCATAGTAATTGCAGTTACATTGAAGCATACATACTTAGATCATATTAATGGCAGTTACATTGAAGCATAAATACTTAGATCATATTAAGAGCAGTTAAATTGAAGCATACATACTAAGATCATATTAAGAGCAGTTACATGGATACATACACTCACCTAATTATAATGCGTCGTTTAAATAATGTTACTTCTCTAAATGGTATAATTAATTTGGTGCAAAAAATATTTGCTTTTTGCAACAAGTTTTTTGAGCAAAGCTTTATCAATATTCATCCCTTTCTTCTTGAGCAGATTAGAGCTGGTGGTATTGTTCTACAAGTACAATCTGCAATTATTGCAAAAAGTTCTCTTATCGTCGTTCTACAACAGTGATGGCTATTTCAAGCAAAGAATTGGATCAAAATATAGGTGGACTAGAGTTCTCAGGTTTGGGTTTGGCTGCCCAACTCGACATGTTAACCCATCTTGATGTAACAGAGGTAACTACCTGGCAAGTGCTAAAGTTTCAGGCTATAAGAGGCATTTTCAGGCTACTCCTCAAGGTGTTCTTTTTAGTTCAAAAGGTTGTACATCGGTGGAGGGACTTGAAAAGAATGGCAAGTTTGATTTGGTTACTCTTTTCCGATGTTGCAAAAAGGGAAAGCAAGGTCCTGTCAAAAATGAAGTCCATCAAGTATCTTCTAGATTGGGGCTATTTGGTGGTCTCCTTTATACGAGTATTTCCAGGAATGGCTTCTCGGGCTCTAAGAATCGTGGTTTTTGGAATGGATTTCCGAGACTTGGAAAGTATAACGTTTCTGGCCATTCCAAGTTCAATTACCCTTGTAATTGGCCTGAAATACGGAACCACTTCTCCGGTTGAGACAACTTGCCATGTGGACGGATCTAACGATGCTAACCAACTGTGTGGTCTACTGGTAGAACAAGTGAAACTCCAGTTCAAGAAAGAGACAGAGCTAGAGACCATCTTGCACCAAGTGGCCTTGTTTGTTACCCTAAGCTGTGTCAAGGGAATATACCTGATGGCCGTGTACGAAAGATTTGGCGACTTGTGGAAACTGGGAAGTAACATTGCTGCAAATTTGGAGCATATTGGCAATTGCATTGAGCAGGAAATGAAATACGTCACTGGCCATCTTGCCAGAGCTCATATCAAGTTGGTGGAGGTTAATTCGGGACTCAATTATATAGTGTACGGTTCTGGACCTTCCCCATCAGTGGTGACAGTTAGGTTCTTCGATGAAAGGCTCCGCAGTTGGGAATTCAATTCAAATCGACTCACCGAATGCTCTGACATGATTTTTGCCACGGGTACCAATTCTTCCAACATGGATCTGGTATGCTTGAACGGTTACGTTGGTGATCTTTCCTATGAACTGCCGTTCATCTATTACACCCCATCTACTTTGGATATTCAGAATTTTACAGAATCTTTGCAATTTTTTGCAACTCAGAGTCTCGAGGAACCCTAAAATGATCGAAATGATTTGTTTCAGCATTGATTAGATTCGGAAAATCCACTACAGAAAGGTATCCCTATAACTTGCTCAGGAATGGCTGTGTCCTCATGTGATTTTAAGTACAAACTTCAAACTTCTGGCAGTTTCCTCTCACTGAGTCGCACACTTCCTTATCGCTTATGACTGCTTATTTTGCTCACGCTTTTTTGGGTCTACCACGCTGCAACACACATTGACTACCAATCATCGTAACTGAACCGAACATCTTGCTATAGCTTTCTTCTTATTAGGTCATCTGCTCCCAGTGTGACAATAGTTTGCCTTTCCATATCCTTATAATATAACAAGAAGACCATGTTGAGTGGAGTTTACGCTGCGTCATTGAGAAGTTTACGGAGGGTAAGAAGTCTCCAGAGCCTAAGCCGAATACCCAGAAGCTATGTCAGACCCATACAGCAACATCGGTTCCTTCGCATTTCCAACTTCCACCTAGATAAGCAGAGTACTACCCAACCAACCTCGTCTGCTGAGCAGAAGCAAGACCAAGAGAGTAAGAACAGCAATGAGGTGCAATCGAACGAAGCAAGCACCGAAAGTCCCAACGAGTCCAAGCCTCCAAGCTCCGAGGACGTGCTCCAAGTCTTTGACAGTGATCTAGATCCTACCCTGAACATGGAGCAGGACGAATTCAACAGCGAAGACTTTCTTACCACAGCATTTGATAACTTGGAGCCATACATGGACACGTACAGTGTCTACAGCCAGTTGACACAAGCTGGGTTCACCAGCAAGCAGTCGGACTCGATCATAGACTTGTTGCTAGTGCAACTCAATTCCAAGTTATCCAAGCTTCCAACAAAGTATTCCCAGCTCTTTGAACTTGAAAACGAGCAGTATCTCTTTGAAAGCGCACAACAGGAATTACGAGTGGATATCACTAGGTCCAGAGAACAGCATATCAACGAGTTAATAAGTTTGATTAATATTCTACAACGAGACTTTCATATCATATCCGACGAGCTCAACAGCGACTTCATCCAGATGAAGAACGACTCGCAGGTGGCCATAAATGACCAGAAGTCGGAAAACACGCTTCTGTCGAAGCGGATATTCCTCAAGATCCAAGAGACGAACCACAAAATCACTACAGAGTTGAATTCGGCCATGCGGTCTGAAATCGAAAGTTTGAGATGGCACTTGTCGAGTTGGGGTTTGATGGCCATTTTGATTTCGGTTTTCTCGGGATGCTGCTTGTTCTACGCACAGAAATCAAAAACCGCCCGTGCCGAGCATCACAAGAACGAGTTTGTTCCCTTGGTCATCTATGAGCCCAGCGAATACGACGAGGATGACTACCACACTGACTTGGACAAGAGCTTAATAAACTAGGCGAGCAAGAAAAAAAAGTGCGTCACTAACCATCAGTTTTCTTTCACCATGTCCAGTTGCGATGCTAGTGCTTGCAAACCCCAGGCATGTGCTATCCAGGACTGCTTGACAGCCAATGGGTACAACGAGTCCAAATGCACCAAGTTGATTGATGAATTGTACTTGTGCTGCAAGAACTTCTACCAGGAGAACGGCCCTGAGGCACAGAATGTGTGCTGTCCCAAGTTCAACTTGCTTCAGTTGAAGCTCAAACAGAGAGAGCTAGGCAAGATAGATGCCGAGTTGTTGCCCACAAGACGGGGCTAGCTACAAGGATCCGGATGTACGTTTAGAACCGCGTAGTCAATCCAACTATCAGAGAGACTCGACAAAGGAGGTTGGTCAAAACAGTTCGTCTAAGGCTCACCCGAGCACGAAAAAACCACATAGTGATTATAGATTATATGTAGAAGAAATTCATACAACCCGTGACTCTAATGGGCGCCTAAATTAAAGACATTGTATGAAGAAGAAAACTGAACATGGGCATTTGGTTCGTATTTATACTCGGGTGCCCCCAATCCGGGTAACCCCTTTGGGCTTGGGCCCTCTCTGTGCCTACAGTGTAGATGAGTCCGACTTGTCACTAATGGCCTTCTTGTCGTACTCTTGGACACTGGGAAGATACGACTTCAATGCTGTATAGTTAGTATTGGGTCAAAACAGGATTTTGTCTGCAAACTTACGTGAACTTTCCTCCAACCAAAGGATTTGGCCATTGACGTTTTTGGTGGAGTTGTTAATTTTGACCTTGGTTTCAAACTCCTTGATGGCTTCGTCGATTCCCGCAGGATCCACTCCCAATTCCGCCAATTGCTTGCGTAGCATCGCAATGTGCATGCTCATCTTGTAGCTTCGCCAGGCCTGTTCTCTGCGCTCCTGGATGATCTGTAAATCACGTAGCTTTTCCACCTTGAGGAAATTCGCCTGTTGTGTTCTGATGGCCTGTTGGGAGATGGCCGAGGTCTCTTTGTGGAGGGCCTCCAACTTCATTCTGCTGGTGTAATTGTCGATGGCAATATACGCTAGCACATACATGGCAATGAGACTGGTGACTTCTTTGATGTTGTTTCCCCTGTCTGACGATGTTGAAGGGTTTCCGAATTGGTTCTGATTGGCGTTTGGGTATGACTGATTCACATGTGGTTGCTGTTGGTATTGTGGTTGGGCTGTTTCTACTGTGGCGGCTGTCTCTTGTATGTCTGATCTGAATGGTTTGGGGTAGCTGGAAGGATCTGAAAAGTACGTTGGAGGTACGATTCTTGTGCTATTCAAGCGTTTGCTTGACATGAGTATGCTATGGATGGAATTGGCATATTTGGTCGTATGCTGGTAGTAGCGTATTGATCTGGAAAACATAGTCAGGTTGTCTCCAGTTGGAGTGAGTTTCTAATTTGCGACATAAAAGTGCGCCTATTTCTAGCCTGCAAGATCAGAAAGAAGTGAGAACAGGAGAGTGGCAAAAGCGAGGTAGATAACACGAAATGAAGGAGGTAGTCTCAATTGAGTGTTGAGATGGTTCAGTTCAACGTTTTGACCTAGGAAATGTGAAATAGGAAATTATGAATGAGCGAAATAGGGTTTGAATAATTTAAATTCGACTTCCTCAGAAGTCTCATAGATATAAGCAGAAAAACACGTATTGGTCAGAGGATATTGTTAGGAGTACATTTTTCCATACATTTCACCTTCAGAGTCGTTTAATTCTTGACTACAGTTATCATTACAAATACGAAGACAAATGTTGGATAAAGAATGAACAATCAAAATTATCAAGTCAAAAACATTATAAATCTACTAGTTCTGGTAGTTATATGCCTTGACTTCATTAGACTAGACTATTTGGGAATTTGCTATTGCAAATTCTTGTCAACAGTAAGTGTTGGCTTGGTAATTTTTTGGAAAACTGGAACATTTTCTGGAACTTCAACAATAACTTCAAGGTGCTGGATAGTGAAGGTACTAGCGTAATCTTGATTCCAAGTCACAGTACGGGTCTCGATCTCATATGGTTCCGCTCGGGTTGGTTCTGGAGCGTCTTGATCAGTTGGTTCTGGAACATCAGGAACATCAGGAACATCAGGAGCATTTTGGCCCGTTGGTTCTGGAGCATCTGGGGCTGCCTGACCAGTAGCATTTGCAGCCTTGTGGTGGTCAGCAGGTCCTTGAGTAGTAGCTTGGGTAGGAGCGTCCTTAGTAGTAGCTTGAGCAGGCGTGTCCTTGGTGGTACCTTGAGCAGGCGTGTCCTTGGTGGTAGGGTTAGCCATAGTGTTCGCTCTTGTGTGTCTGTCGGTGTCTTGTTGACTGGAAGAGCTAGTGGTAGTTCTGGAGCTTCCGCTTTGAACAACCACGGTAGCAGTGCCTCCAATGGTTGCCGGCTCCGTGATGGTGGTATCATATTCACCCGACCAGGTACGGGTAATGGTGGTAACTGGAATAGGCACGTTAATCACAACCGTGTTTGTTCCTCCTTCGGTGCTGGCCTTGTGGGTAACCGTTTTGGAGTACAACTTGGTCCAATCGGAGATGATGGTAGTTGTTGGGGTTGGGACCTGGACCACCACTTGGTTGGTCTCGAAATCGTCCAAGAAACCCTTGTTGGTCACAGTGTGGGTGGACTTGTGTTCCCAAGTGGTGGTCGTGGTAGTCTCGGGCTTGGGAACCTTGACAATGACTTGGTTGGTCTTGTAGCCGTTCAAGAAGCCCTTGTCGGTCACGGTCGTGGTGTAGTCCTTGTTCCATACCGACGTCACGGTGGTCTCGGGCTTTGGAACCTTGACGACGACTTGGTTAGTCTTGAAGCTGTCAAAGATACCCTTGTCGGTCACGGTCGTGGTGTAGTCCTTGTTCCATACCGACGTCACGGTGGTCTCGGGCTTTGGAACCTTGACGACGACGTGGTTAGTCTTGAAGCTGTCAAAGATACCCTTGTCGGTAACAGTCGTAGTGTAATCCTTGTTCCACACGCTAGTTACCGTGGTTTCGGGCTTGGGGACCTTGACAATGACCTGGTTGGTTTTGTAGTTGCCCCAGAAGCCCTTGTCGGTGACGGTGGTGGTGAAATCACTGTTCCACACCGTAGTCACGGTCGTCTCCGGTTTGGGGACCTCAACATCGATGTAGTTGGTGACAGCACCGGTCACGGTCTTGGTGGAGGTGTAGTCTTCATTCCAGCCCTCGGTCTCGGTGGCCCACTCCTTTGGCTTGTAGAGAATCACATCGTAGACTATGCCGAAGATCTTCTTGGTCTCGGTGGAGTAGTAGGTGTGGTCCCAATACTTGGTACGCTTGATGTCTGAATCAGCACGTTTGACCAACATCGTGGCAGGACTTCCGTCTTTGCCAGGGATGATCTCAGTGGCGTTGTACAGATTGTCCCACAAGAGGGTCGAAGTGATCTTGGGATGTGGCACAATCACCACTTTGGTTGCAACACCATCGACATGGTGAACCTTGGTCGTAGTGTAATCTTCAGACCACGCCTTGACAGAAGTGATGGTGGGAACTGGAGTCGATCCAGCTTGAGTTTGGCCTTGTTCCACGTAGTTGGCGGTCTGTTCGGCAACAGCTGGAGCTTGGGCAGCAGGGTCGGCCACCCTATCTGAAGTAGCCAAAACACTTCCAGTGAAGAAGAGGAGCTTAGATAATTGCATTACAGTTTGTAGAAGTCTAGCCAGAACCAAACGGCTCTTATTTATACGTCCCGTACACTGGCGTCTTGCAATGAAAATTTGGAATATAGTTGCAGCCAAAGTTCAAAAGTGAGTGAAATATTCTTGTTCCACTTATTTTTCGCAACAATACTAATAACTAGACCGGACGATTCCAAGAAAGTAAGAAAGTGAGAAGGCGGGTCTGAAAGAGGAATGAAGTAGGTATGAATGGTATGAATGGAGGTATTCATGAAAGGGGGAGGAACAGGTAGTAGCTAATAGGTGGCTTCACATGGACCAGATTTCCAGGGAAGTGTAGGTGGTTTCTCTTGTACAATTGAGAGCATATACTGCCACTACTCAAAGTTACCTCTTGATTCCGCTTCTACTTCAGTTACACGAGCAGCACTATATTTGTCAGGTAACTTTTAGTCTCGTCTAAGTCGTCGCCCCAGACATCTTTACGAAGAAATCAACTGTGGAATTGTGTCAGCCAGAACATGCCAAAAGTGGGCTATTTAATCAAGCGACAGCGACGTTCTACCATCACACACGCCCTACAGAATCATGTGCCTGGATGAATAGCGACCCTTACAAAGAAGTTGAACACATTCAATCAAACCCATTGACTCTGGTGATAATCCCACTTTGTAAGTAGATTAGTTTAATAATCAGACAATAATACTGCTTCCGCTCTTTAGTCTGTAATAACACCCTCACAAAATATCACGGGTCACTAGTCGGGTTATCGCTTAAACGAGTCTTCGCTACCTTGTCATAGGTATTGGCTTATTTTCTTGAAATAATATCATCGATGGGCCAGTGAAGGAATTCACATTCTTCGAAAAGACCAGCACACCCATTGAATAGAATAGCGGGATTTCTCGATTACATCCACTACTGGTTATGAGAGAATAGTAATGCCCAACCTTCACCGAAGCGTTGATAGAGAAGTAGAAATTTTAACAGATTTCCTATCAGAGTTCAAGTCAACAAGAATTGTATGACTATACGCCTTTATTCAACTTGTTGGGCACCAAGTAATTTGGAGAAAACTAAAACTACTCGCGAACTGGTAGGCTCATTGGAGTGAGTATTTTTGGGTTGCAATGCACTTTACGGAATAAAGTCCCGAGAAGTAGGCAAACGGCCCACTTAATACAGTTAAAACGCCGTTTGTGGCGCATATAGGTGCATTCGTGTTGCAGTTGGGTTACAGTCGAATAATTTCTCGTCCCTTTTTTTTTTGAAATTTAATATATTTCCATTTAATTGGCAAGATACGCACATATAAACCCATTATAGCGTTGACCGATGCTCATTACAAGGCATCTGGGAACTTTCACGTGCCGCCTCTTCGTAAATGCTAGTACAGTACAGTACAGTACAAGGTAAATGCCTCAAAGCACTTGACCACTCTTTCTTCTCCTTACAATCTTGTCTGGCTTATATGATGATGTACATTAAACTATAGTAAGTGACAGAACATTTAGTGCTTTCTGGACTCAGAAATGACCTTGTTCATCTCCTCGACCTTTCTCAAGGCTCTCTTGTGGGTACCCAATCTCTTCTTGGCCAACTTCTTGGCTCTCTTCTCACCAGCGTTTCTGATCAATTCAATCAATCTTCTCTCGTATGGGGCAAGACCAGCGACTTCCTTGACAATGTTTCTGACGAAAGAGGTTCTCTTGGAGAGAGCACCCTTTCTGTAAGAGATCTTTGGGGCGACGTCCTTAGCGACAGTCTTGTGACCCTTGTTTAAGCCAACAGCAATACCTGGAATGTTAGTACTAGACAAACGAAACGATGAAACGAACGAAATGAATGATGTAACCTGATGATACGAGACGACACGAGATGAGATGAGTTGGATGGAACTTGGTGCAATTCTTTCACTGGACTCTCATCTAGGATGTTTGTTGGATATAATGACGGATTGAACATCGGGGACTTCAGGACAAAGATGGGGGGAATTCACGGAGGCGGACTCTTAAGTCTCGTGTCTCATGTCTCACGGTCTCATTCGTGTGGATCCTTCAGTGTGTGGCTTTACATACCAGATCTAGCCATTATGTATGTTGTTCTTTTGGTGATAGAAGAAAAGGTATAAACTGACTGAAAAATTTTCCCAGTGGGTAGGGTGCGATCGATGCAAGACAGGACCGTGCGAGGCGCCACGTGACCGGGAGTGCGTGCGCTTACCGAATTGTGGTGTGCGCGCACCGGATTACACGCCACGTGACTTCGTGACTGCTTTTTCAATGAGAGCCTAGTTGGGAGTCTATATACATGGCTAGAGAGAGCGGGTAGGTACATGCAGAGGTGGTTGATATTCACACCGTGATGGCAGAAAAGTCGTAGTTGTACGAGGCCAACTTGTCGACCAATTCGCCCATGGTCAAGATCTTGTGGTTTCTGGAAAACTCCGCCGCCGTCACCGGCGTGTAGCTGTCTCTGACCACCAATGGGTAGAGCTCCTTCAAGAGCCTGTTCTTGCCCACGGTCAATTGCTTGCCGTCGGTGTGGATGTAGTATACTTGGCGGGAGACGCCAGCGGCGTCGATCACCTGGGGCAACTCGTCGAATTCACGCTGTTTGAGCACGTCGTAGCGCAATTTCCACCCCTTCAATCCAAGGGTCTTGACCCGCGCAGGCTTGTCTTTGGTCAAGTAGTTGTCCAAGCCGCCCTCCTTGGTGATGGTCTTCAACACCTTGGTGGACACCTTGGTCTGGATGGAGCGGCCCAACGTCTCGGACCACAACTTGGTCTTCTGGATGTTGGGCAAGTGCACACGGAGGTTCTTGTTGCCGGACTCGGAGCATGTCTTGGAGCGCTTTCTTTGCACTCCGCCGTACAAGCCTCTGTTCTGTCTCTTGAAGAAGGTGGACTCGTAGGCGTAGTCGGGATACTGCTTCTGTGTGGATGGGATGCGTAAGCCGTCGGGGATCTCCTGGCCGGCCTGGTAGACGGTGGTGTCGATGGTCTTGACGTGTTTGAGGATCTTGTAGAACTTGTCCTGCTTGCTGCGGGGGAATTCCTGCAGCAAGCGGGTGGAGGAGGCGAGGCCTCTGAGGAGGCTCAAGGGAGCGGTCTTGGGGACCGATATGAACGAAGCCACGCCTGCAAACATGGTGTGGATGTGGAGTAGAGACAGTGGAGTTGTATTTGTTGAAAAATTTGTGGGCCGTATGCAGGTCGTGAAGGTGGGTAGAGTGGAGGAAGAAAGAGAAGGAGGAGGAGGAGATGTCTACGACAAAAGAAGTATGGGGCACGAATGCGAGGAACATCATGCGGATGGAAAACGTGTATCTTTAATAGAATCAGAAATAGTATTTGTAATAGAATCTGGAATCGTATCGGTAATAATATCTGCCTCTGTACAGCTAATGTCCTATCATATATACTCATTTCGATTAATCTCATGAGTGTATTAGATAAGGACGGCCTTCAATATTGTGTGCGATGCAATGGATACGTAGGCCAAGTGCGGCGGAGATTGCCACCGAGGCGTGGACGCATTGGTCAGTGGCCAGAGGCTGGCGCACAGGTCTTGGCCAACCAATTGCTGCAGAGCGTGATACTCGTGGACCACGGCTAAGGTGACAGGATAGAACGTGATATCCAGACGTGGTGTCAAAGCCATCCACAAGCCCACCACAACGGCTGCATGTTTCCAGGACGACATGGAGCTCATCGGCCATAATGCAGACCAATAATGTAGACCTATAGCCAGACCAATAATGGACATCTACCCTACTACACTTGTCTACTACTAACCATACTACTACTGCACTTCTACTATTACTAACCATACTACTACTACACTTCTACTACTTTTAACTATTCCACTACTACACTTCTACTACTTTTAACTATTCCACTACTACACTTGTCTATTACTAACCATACTATTACTTCTCTACTACTTCGAACTATTCTACTACTACACTTGTCTATTACTAACCATACTATTACTTCTAACATTCTACTCAACCTATTATCATGTTCCGCTCATTCTCCCCTGCCACGCCTGCACATCCTTCCGCATTCGTAGGCTGGCCCTCTTGATTGGGCCAGCCTGATCCTGTTTGCACCACCACAGAACATGATAGCCATCTGACGTAGTTTCGTAGTTAGTCTCTGCCAGACACCCCGGTGTATCTTGGGCAATACACCTCCTGGAACACATCCAAGACCTGCATTCGATTCCCCTCTCCTTGTAGACCCCATTGCCACCATCAGAAACCTGTCCACGCCCCTCCAATATCCCCGTTTGCCCCCTCCCTCTCCCTCGCCTGGCCTTGTCGCAGACCTTATCCCCTGGTTTTTTCGGTCCCATTTTGCTGGGATCATCTCAAGGCAAACATTTATCCCTAGACTACTTCATCGCGTAGTGGTTCTTTCCCGGCACTTCTCCCCTACACCCCCGTGGATAGCACTTCCACCCACCCCAGCACGTCCCCCACGCCGCCTCCTCCACCATCTCATCCCCATTGCCCCGGCCCGGCCCCCTGCGTGTCCCGAGAGCTCAGCCGTCCGCCCCATCCCTCCACGCCCACTACCTCCTCCACTCCCTCTACTGTCCCCGTGCCCGTGCCCGTGCCATTACCTTCGTGCCCTTCTGTCTCCGACCCTCGTCCTCCTTCGTCTGTCGTCACAATGGCCGACTTTGCCAAGTCCATCTTCGGGTTTGGCGGCTTCAAGAACAGAGACTCGGCGGCTGCGTCCCAGCAACAACAGCAGCAACAACAACAGCAACAACAGCAACATCAGCAACAACAGCAACATCATCAACAACATCAGCAGGCCGCTAATGTAGGGCACCACCCCCACGGCCCCCCCTCTGACTACTCCATGAACCAGCAGCATGCTCCAGGCACCACCTCCTCCACCACCTTTGGTGCTGGCGTCCACGGCAATCCCGCCCTCCAATACCCCCAGCAGTACCCATTGGCCGACGACATCGACACCCAGAACAAGTTCTTCCCCAAGGGCTTGGGCCCCATGGCGCCCACCACCGCCGTGGCCGACCACTCGCTCGCCTACGGCACCACGTCCTCCAACAACGCCACCACCGCGGCCGCCAACCTGGAGGCCTTCCTCACCCACACGTTCAAGACGTCGTCCGAGTACCCCCACAAGGCGCCACTGGCCCCTTACTACAACCAGGCGCCGCCCGCTCACCAACAACAGCTCCTCCACCCCGCGCCACTGCAGTTCCTCGGCCCCGCCCACCCCGTCCAGCCTTACTCCGCCGACGGCCAGCAGCCGCTCATCATCACCACCGACGAGACGGGCCAGAACTTGAACACCCAGTCCAAGAACAGCCAGCCCAAGGGCCGCTTGCGCTTGACCATCTTGGAGACCCGCGACATCCACGCCTCGCAGCCCTCCATCGTGTGCACGTTCGAGAGCTCCGAGTTCGTCACCAACGCCCCCAGCTCGTTCACCCGCTCGCCCTCCACCTCGCCCTTCATCGGCAACAAGTCGCCTCCCCCAGTGGGTGCAGCCTCCCGCGCCCTTCCCGTCAACTCCACCCGGCCCTCCATCTACCAGAGACAGTCGTCCACCCAGCACCTCCAGTTGTACTCGGAGCCCTCCAACCCCGTCATCAACCATGTGGCGGTGTTCGACGTGGTGGGCTCCAAGTCCGAGTTGGACATCTCCGTCTACGACGCCGCCCGCGACGATGCGTTCTTGGGCCATGCCCGGCTCTTTCCCTCCACCGTGGTCAACAAGACGTCGAAGCCCGAGTGGTTGCCCTTGAAGGCCCGCATTGTGGGCGAACGCGTGTCCTCCGGTGCCATCAAGGTCGTCTGGGAGTACACGTCGCTCGACTCCAAGAAGTCCTACGGCCCCGACGACTTCGAGGTGTTGCGGCTCTTGGGTAAGGGCACCTTCGGCCTGGTGTTCCAGGTCAAGAAGATCGACACCGAGCGCATCTACGCCATGAAGGTGCTCTCCAAAAAGGTCATTGTCAAGAAGAAGGAGATTGCCCACACCATCGGCGAGCGCAACATCTTGGTGCGGACCTCCGCCGCAGCCTCGCCCTTCATCGTCGGCCTCAAGTTCTCGTTCCAGACCCCCACCGACTTGTACTTGGTCACCGACTACATGTCCGGAGGTGAGTTGTTCTGGCACTTGCAGAAGGAGGGCCGTTTCCCCGAGGACAGGGCCAAGTTCTACATTGCCGAGTTGGTGTTGGCCTTGGAACACTTGCACGACAACGACATCGTCTACCGGGACTTGAAGCCAGAAAACATCTTGTTGGACGCCAACGGCCACATTGCCCTCTGTGATTTTGGCTTGTCCAAGGCCAACTTGAACAACGACGGCACCACCAACACCTTCTGTGGTACCACCGAATACTTGGCCCCGGAAGTCTTGCTCGATGAGTCTGGCTACACTAAGATGGTTGATTTCTGGTCCTTGGGTGTTCTCATCTTTGAAATGTGCTGCGGGTGGTCTCCGTTCTACGCCGACAACACCCAGCAGATGTACAAGAACATTGCGTTTGGTAAGGTCAGATTCCCCAAGGAGGTGTTGAGTCCCGAGGGCCGGTCGTTTGTCAAGGGCTTGTTGAACAGAAACCCCAAGCACAGATTAGGGGCCACCAACGACGCCCGCGAGTTGAGAGCCCATGCGTTCTTTTCCGACATCGACTGGAACTTGTTGAAGGCCAAGAGCATTCCTCCGCCCTTCAAGCCCCACTTGACGTCGGAGACCGACACCTCCAACTTCGACCCTGAGTTCACCTCCGAGTCCACGTCGGTGTTGAAAAAACAGATGGAAATGGCCTCGACGCCCTTGTCGCCCGGAATCCAGGCCAACTTCAAGGGCTTCACGTACGTGGACGACTCCACCATGGAAGATCACTTTGGCAAGTCTCATAGAATGAACACTTACAAGAACCCCGGCTCGTTTATTCCGGGCAACCCCAACCTTCCGCCCGACGAAGACGTCATAGATGATGATCAAATCGATGAAGAGGACGAAATGGAGACCGACGAGGACCATCACATGGATGATGAGGAATTTGTTAATGGAAGATTCGATTTATGAGCAGCGTCCCTCCATGGTTGATTTCAATTTACTCGATTTTGTATTACTCCTTCATATTAAAGCATGTCTCAGTGGCTGTTCCCTTTTATTTCTAGACCTCTTTATTTATTGCCCTGCCAATTAATTGACCTATAATATATGCATACTATCTGCCGAAGACTGTAGAAGAGATGGAAGTGTTACAATAACGAGATCTGTCCACAATATCTGTCCACAATATCTGTCTACAAATGTCTACAATATCTACCTAGAACTTCCTACAAGATCTGTCTACAATACCGGTCTACAAATGTCTACAAGATCTGTCTACAATATCTACCTAGAGACAATCATCTCTGGCTACCTTATTCTGGTCGTGTCCCTACCGCGAACTATCCAAACATCACCATTTGACTTTGCAAACGAAACCATCCACTTTCACTGTTTAGCTCCCCTACTTTCTGCCACACTTCCACCCATCCGGGCCAATCATAGACAACTACCACCATGGCTCATCCAGGAAGGCCCAAAGGGCGTACAAACAAGCGAACTCAACAGGCGCAATCACATTCGCAAACTCCAGCACCCGCCCACCTCCAGGCACAGGCCCAGGCCCAGGCCCAGGCACAAGCAGAGGCCACGGCACATGCACGTGCCTTGGCCCAAGCGCAAGCACAAGCACAGCACACAAGAATGAAGGAAGAACCTGGTGTTCAACTTCATGATGACGCAGACTTGATATCGTTTAGAACCGATGCTTTGACGCGGTTCATGACCAACCACGAGTACATGGAAAACATCACGTCCAAGTTGGTGCACACCTCCAAAATCATTCCTCCCGGGTTGTTCCAGGTGTCGACCAAGATAAGGGAGGAGGACTACGGCAAGTTGACGCCGGAAGACCTCTACTTTGGGGACATCAACTACATGAAGCACAAGGAGAAGACCTTGCAAGAACAAATAGACAGACTCGGCAACAAGGACGATTCGGTATTCGCCAAGTACATACCCAACGACAAGGAATATACCTTCCAGCAGGAGCGGACCAACAAGTTGACGGAAATCCAGTCCCGGTTGGCGGACAAGGACTCGCTCCAGGAGTTGGAGAAGTTCTACCACGAGACCCTCGCGGAATACGAAAAGCAGTTCAACAAGAAGTACGACATAACCCAGGGGACCAAGAAGTACTCGGTGGACGTCAGTAAGCTCTCGACCGAGAAGGTGGAGAGTGCCCCAGAGAACTATAACCCCAGATCTATCAACACATTCATCAACATGCCCAATGAAAACAACGCTCAGATAGGCATAAATGGCCAGATTCCCGGCCAGGCGCCAGACTCGTCCAACATGAATGCCAACGCGCAGAACTTCAATAATGCCTACTTGGGTCAATTTGACCAAGGAGCGGGTATGGGCTTCAACCCCAACGGGCAGAATTTTGGGTTGGAAATGATGGGCGGCAAAAACGGCGGTCAAGGCGACCAGACTATCCAGGCCAAGAACCTTGGCAACGGCCAGAACATCGGCGTTTCCCCGGTCATGGCTGGCGGCGACGGAGCGGGCATGAGGAACGACATTGTGGAAGAGGATATAAACGATATTTTCAAGAGAGACGCCGGAGCCTTGGATGCCAACGATGCCATGGTCGACGACGACATGGGCGACTTGATCAATTTCGATGGCAATGGCGACATGATGGACGGGGCCACGTTTGACCAGGATTTCCTTAGCCAAATTGACCACAGTATGGAATGATGTATTATATGTAGTAATCTAGAATAACTGAGCAAGTGTAGTATTAAGCATGAAAGAATTAATTTAGGGTTCACCGCTGTTCATGGAACATTTGAAAAATTACAAAAAATGAAAAAAATGAAAAAGTAGTAAACTAATTGTTTCAAAGGTATTACCAATATAGACATCTAGTAAGTCCTGAAGCAACACCAAATATCCATATAGTGACCACATACTTCCCATCTCTTATATTAATCACATTTATTCAGTCTATATAGTAATACACCCATGTAATCTATTCACTCTCATACATCCATGTAATCTATTCACTCTTATAGTAATACGTCCATGTATTCACTCTCATACATCTATGTAATCTATTATGCATTATTATTCATTGTTACACCACGAGTGCAATTACGCGTTTCGGAGTTGCACCTGGAACAGCCAAAAGGCTCCTACAAGCCACTGCCCTCCCTGTACAGTACAACTACAACGGGAACAGGTCGAGCCCCGATGCAAAGGGTCCAATCAACCGAAGAAGATCTGCCAGACACACTTCCATGTGCAGGCCAATGCCTGGCAAAATAGGGTCTCGTATTTTGTTAGCGAGCTTGGCACATGCGAAAGACACGGGAATGTCCCAGTAAATCAAGTAATTCAAGTAATTCAAGTAATTCAACAATTCAAGTAATTCAACAATTCAAGTGAATCAACCAAATTCAATGCATTCAAGTAGTCTGCAAGGATACGCTCCATCCACTCTCCATCCACTCTCCACACACTCTCCACTTCCCCTTCTCTCTTTATCCTAATAATAGCCATCCCATTCTTCCGTCCCATCCACGCACGTGAGCAATATTCAGACGCGATAAAAACACTGCCAATCTCTCTTCATCTGATCATTCGGCACATGGGCAAGGCTGCTAGCGTCTAAGTTCGTCATCTTTGGTCTAGCGGAATCGAAACGTCACGGGCTGCCCGGTATCAACACCCCTCTCATCCGAACCCTGCCCGCTTCCCCAAGCCGTGCCTGTGCCTGTCCCTTCTGCCATGGATCCACCGTCGCCTCCGGACCTGGTCGGCTCCCCTGCCCGACAAAGGGCAATCAAGCAGCAGCAACAGAGCCAGCAGCTAGCCCGCACGCGGATCAGAAAGCAGAAGTTGCGCTTCACCTTCATCGGCTACCTCATCGTGTTGTTCTTCCTCGCGGTGGTCCAGTTCATCGGAATCGCCTTCTTCAAGGAAGGCTTCTTGTTGTCGCGGCAGGTGTCGCCCCACATCTCGCAATGCACCGACGACCAGCTCAATACGTGCCATCCGGCCCGTTTTGACAAGGCGTTGATCTTGGTGGTGGACGCGTTGCGCTTCGACTTTGCCATCCCCGTGGCCGGCTCCTCCGAGTACTACCACAACAACTTCCCCGTGTTGCACCGCCTCGCCCAGAAGGACAACGCGGTGTTGCTCAAGTTCTTGGCCGACCCGCCCACCACCACCTTGCAGCGCTTGAAGGGCCTCACCACCGGATCCTTACCCACATTTATAGACGCAGGATCCAACTTCGACGGCGACACCATCGACGAGGACAACTGGCTCTTGCAGTTGCACCGCAAGAACAAGAGCATCGCATTCATGGGCGACGACACCTGGCACGCCTTGTTCAACGAGTACGTCAATCCCGCGTTGAACTTCCCCTATCCCTCGTTGAACGTGTGGGACCTCGACACCGTGGACAACGGCGTCATCGAGCATCTCTACCCGTTGATGCACAGCGACAACGCCTCCCGCTGGGACGTGCTCGTGGGCCACTTCTTGGGCGTGGACCATGTGGGGCACCGCTACGGCCCCCGCCACTACACCATGAAGCAGAAGCTCAACCAGATGAACAACGTCGTCGAGGACACCATCAAGAGCTTGGACGACAGGACCTTGCTCATCGTCATGGGCGACCACGGCATGGACTCCACCGGCAACCATGGCGGCGACTCGCCCGACGAGTTGGAGAGCACGCTTTTCTTGTATTCCAAGAGCAAGAAATTCAACAAAAAGGCCGCCGCCGAGTACGACGTGTCCAACCTCGGCAAAAACTACCGTGCCGTCAACCAGATCGACCTCGTCTCCACCATCTCCCTCCTCCTTGGACTTCCCATTCCATACAATAACCTCGGCTTTCCCATCGACGAGGCTTTTGCCAACGACGAAGAGCTCAACAATGTCATCTTCAAAACCACCCAGCAAATCCAGTCGTTCCGCGAAGAGACCCCCAGCTTGTCGTCTTCGATCAACGAGATGTACAGACTCTTCATGCTGGACTATTCAGTCCATTCCGCAAACAAAAAGAAAAGATCCAGCCTTATCCAATCGGCCAAGGACTACCAAGCCGAGTCTCTTGAAGAATTCAAGAGCTTGTGGGCAAGATTCGACCTCAAGATGATTTCTGTGGGAATCGCTATCATCTTCATGTCACTCACGTTCACGCTCACCTACTCCAGATCTATTCCCTCGGTGCGTGTTCTGACGATGTCCTTTGAATTCATTGGATCTGTGATTGCAATGTCTTTATTGGGCTTGGTGTTGAGTTTCTCGATGTTTGTCGTCTTGAAGCCCTACGACTTCAGTATGAAGAAATGCTTAGGCGTGGGAGCCGCGGCCGGTATTATCGTGGGTTTCTGGGCACCAATTATGGATCGCTTCAGTGTCAATTGGTTGTGGCATCAAATAAGGGATTTTTTCATTTACAACTTTAATTCATGGTCTTTATTGGGTTTAACGTTTGTTATTCTTCATTGCTTGATTTTTGCATCCAATTCCTATGTGGTTTGGGAAGACAAGATGGTCCTGTTCTTGTTGCTTACATTCGGTGCGTGCTGCATCGTGGGAGTTTTGGTTAAGCCCTCCGTCCAGAAGAACCAAAGAATTTTAGCCATTCTGCATGCGGTAACATTCACCATTCTTACCAGATTAGCTTCAACTATAACATTGTGCAGAGAGGAACAAAGACCATACTGCGAACCCACCTTTATCTCAAGCTGGTGGTCTATTGTGGTACTTCACATAAGTTCGTATGTGCTACCAACCATCATAAAAGCATTTTATGAACTTTCAGATTCGTATCACTCGGCAGCACCTCTTTGGATTGGCACAGGAGTCAAGTTTTTGATGTTCATGAACGCAATCTACTGGACGATCGAGTACGCACAAAACAGTGCTCTGTACCAGTCCACAAGGTTTGCCTTTAGTGAGCAATTATTAAAATCGATAAAATTGGCCATTGCAAGAATTGTTCTTTTCGTTTCGTTGGTTCTTGCGAATTTCAGTTGGTCGAGAGGACCTTTATGCGTCAAACTTGAGATCAGGGAAGAGCCTGTGAGTGAAGATTCCGATATTCAAAGTCAGCCACAGAAGACCGCAACCATCCTTGGTTATGGAAACGTGTATGGTTCGTCATACTTTCTCTTGGTGCTTAACTTGTCTGTGGCAATAATGCTTGTGACCAAGCCAATAGGTGCACTTTCCCTCCACCTCCTTTTAATTCAAATACTTTCATTACTTGAGTTGTTTGAAGCGTTAGATCTCAGGGAGAACTTGATTGCACCTATTATTTTCGGACTTTTAGGCTACCAGCATTTTTTCAGTACGGGGCACCAGGCCACGATTCCTTCCATTCAATGGGAAATCGGGTTCATGACGACAGAATCGATTGTTTTCCCCTTCACCCACCTCAACATAGTGTTGAACACGTTTGGATCGTTCCTCATCATATGCTTGGCCATCCCGCTCATCACATTGTGGAGAATCAATCCTTCGTCCAAGCCCATCACTGTGTTGTCGCAGATCGTGACGAATGCCACCACCTTGATCACATATCAGATATTCACCAGTTTGTTCTCGCTCGTGTTTGCGGCGCATTTCCGAAGACACTTGATGGTGTGGAAGATCTTCGCCCCCAGATTCATGCTTAGTGGGATGTTGTTGATAGTGTTCAATGTGTTCTTGCTTCTTGTCACCCTTTGGTTTGGCACCGGCAAGGTCATGACCCAGGTCAACCGAATTTTTGGCAAATAGATTTTTATAGGACAGATATTATAGAAGTGTTTGAATAGACACCCAATTGCGTAAAAGATCATAGTAAAGGGCATTAGAAGGTGGATGAAATATTATTGAAGTGTTTGAATAGACACCCAATTGCGTGAAACATTCATAGAAATGGCATAAGTAGAAGGTGGATGAAATTCAATATCAACAAAATTTCCATATCGGAAGCTTCTACTATATCAATTCTTTTTCTGTGTTGGATGGAGGGCATTTTCCGAGTGTGTATGTGGTACCTGATAAGGCGATGGATTGAGACTGTGATAATGCGAATGCTTTAGTTCGATCTTACGTCAAGAACTCACGTCAACATCCACCACTGGACATGCTCGTGTACATTCTACTACTTATAGTGGTGCAAGTTGCCGGCAACGAGTTCAATTCGTCATTTACTCCCCAACACATACGATATCTTCAGCAGGAAACCAGGGATCTCTTCACCTTCGGATGGTCGTCCTACTTGCAACACGGCTTCCCTGCCGACGAGGTCCGGCCCCTCACGTGTGACAGCTACGGTCCCGACTTCAATGACGTCCACAACACCATCCGAAACGACGCCATGGGCAACATTTCGCTGACGGTTCTCGACAATCTCGACTCGTTGATCGTGTTCGAGCAATGGGACGACTTGGACCACATGCTCACGTATTTGCACCAGAACCGCAACCTCTTCGACCAGAACACCGTGGTGCAGGTGTTCGAGACGTCGATCCGGTCCTTGGGCGGCCTTCTTAGTGCCCATTTGCTCTTGACCGACGTGCATCCCATTTCTTCCAGACACCTCCAGGCCCAACAGTCCTACGACGGGTTTCTCCTTGATCTCGCATACGACCTTGGGCTCCGGCTCATTCCGTCCTACAAAACCGCCACCAACGTGCCCGTTCCTCGGATCAATTTGGCCACCGGCATCAAGGGCGTTCCTGCCAAACTCCAGAAGTCTGCCTGCACTGCCGGCGCCATCACGCCGGTCTTGGAGTTCACCTTGCTCTCCAAGCTCACGGGCGACGCCCAGTTCGAGTACTACACGCAATTGACGTTCTGGAAGCTCTGGTCGACCAAACTGGCCCTAAACTTGTTGCCCATGACAATCGACCCCTTGACCAACATGTGGAAGGACGCCTTGACCGGCATCGGAGCGTCCATCGACTCCTTTTACGAGTACGCCGCCAAGGCCGCCATCATCTTCGACGACAACGCCATGTGGGCCGTGTTCAAGACCTCGTACAAGGCCCTCGGCATCCATCTGGCCCAAGGCGGAGGGCCCACTGACGGCAGCATGGTGTATCCCAACATCAACGTCCACGACGGGCTGGTCTTCAGCGAGTGGATCGACCTGCTAGGCGCGTTCTGGGCCGGCTTGCAGGTGTTGACGGGCCAGGTCACCGACGCAATCAAGACCCATGTGGTGTACCTCAAATTGTGGAACACCTACGAGCTGATTCCCGAAAGATGGATTTACAAGCACGCCAATCCGTTGGGCGTGGGGCCCGAGGACTCCATTCTCTTGGAATGGTATCCGTTGAGGCCCGAGTTTGTCGAGTCGACCTACTACTTGTACCGGGCCACCAGGGACCCCATGTACTTGCACATCGGAGAACGAATTCTCCAACTATACAAGACGAAATTCAGGGCCAGGTGCGGGTTCAGTGGCCTCCAAGACATCAGGACCGGCCAGTTCCAGAACCGCATGGAGTCCTTCGTGTTGGGAGAAACCTTGAAATACTTGTACCTCTTGTTTGACACCAACGACGAGAACATTTTGCATTCCGCGCACATGAACCGCAAGAACTGGGTCTTCTCCACCGAGGCCCATCCCTTGTGGTACCACAAGACATTATCTCCGACCACCGAACTCACTGGAGATAATAACGACCGCCTTGATTTTATGATCCATAAATTCGACAAAAAAGGTGCCACCACCAAAAGCAAGCGAATCAAATCGTTTTTCCAAAACACCACGTTGCCATTGACCGCCGACTACGAGCTTCCCTTCGGAGCAAATGCCGATATTGCCAAGGTGGATCCGTTCTACACCCAGCTCGACCAATGCGAAAGGAACCCATTCCAAAAACTCATAGACCAAAAGGACCATTTCATGATAGCGGGCTACTATGCATGGGATCAGTTGTTTGATGCCGACTACGAATATCGCACCTCGTTGCAGAAGCCTTATTATCTATCCAACACTGCTTTGGACGGAAGCTGCATTGAGCTCTCCAGACAATTTTACGACAAGTTCACGCTGTTTTCCGACAAGAAGGGGGGCCCCAACTTGGTGTGCCGGAGGCCCCAAACCACAGACGTGTTTTCTGTGTTGATAGGAGACATCAGTGGCATCACTCAGGTGGAGGTATCCAAGCTAGTTTCCACCGCCAAAAAAGGAAAGACCCCGAAGCAGACGTGGGTGCTTGAGAACGATCTCTGGGTGCCCGAGCTCAACTCGTTGAAGGTGACTTTCGAGCGACTCATCCCGAATTCGGTGGACTCCAACAATGTCCATGTGACAGAGGTGCATATCAAGGAGTTGTACCCCGAGACATATGGGGACAAAGGCATGTGCAAGGTGAACGAGCAGTCTCAGGAGCTCAGTTCCTTGCGTATTGTCAAGATCAATGGGGTATTTGTCAAGCCCAATGCTGTGGTGTGGACCCATTCGTTCGTGGTGACAAAAAAGCGTGGCAAGGTGCCAATAGCAGACATCACCAGTGACGGGAGGGTCAAGTTGAATGGAGAGGTGGTGGAGAACTTAATGGTATGGCAAGAAGGGGAACAGAGAGAATAAAGAGAATAGAGAAATTAATTTAAGTTTGGGAGAATTAATTAAATGAATAGAATTAGTCTATGGAATTTATTTGTGGAGAAAAAGTGAATATACTTCAATGACATTAATTAAATTTATGAAGTGGACGAGAATGAATACAATTAAATGAGAATCAGAGCGAAGAATAGATATAAAGAAAGATCTCAGATGGTTATAGAATATATAGCATTAATTAATAGAAGAAAACCAGAAGTACTATAGAGGGAATTAGAGAGATCAGAAAAATGGAACTGCAGTAATCAAGACAAATGGAGGGAGACAAGTTGTCAGATAACCAAAAGGAAAATCTAGACAGCGGAAGCAAGGTAATATCAAAAGTATCATAATATCAAAACTATCATAAGTATCATTACTGTCAATACTATCAATACTTTCATAATATCATCATATCATAATATCATAATATCAATACTTTCATATTATCATAAGATCAATACTTTCATGTTATCATAAGATATACTATCAATACTATCATATTATCATACTATCAATACTATCAATACTATCAATACTATCAATATTATCATATTATCATACTATCAATACTATCAATACTATCTATACTATCATATACCATATTATCATATTTCATATTTTCATAATCCAATCTCAACAATCACTGATTTCATTCTATGCATTCTATGCATTTCCTCGTTTAACCGATTCTATTGATCTACCGCATTTTGTATTCCATGCATTCCACCCACCCAACATTATCAAATATTACAATCTACACACTCCATTTCTACCCCCTTTATTATTCTGCCATACACTCCATTCCACTTATGTTTCACTTCTATCTCCTTTCCTAGCATAATCCACTAGTTTTCCCTGTTATGGGGACACTTCCCTTTTGACTCATTCACTTGTCCACTTTTGTCCGGTACAGGCCCGACTGAAAAATGCGAATACATTTGACATATATATAACCGCTACTAATACCCGTTTCTTTACTCATTACTTCCACACTCTTTCCACAATGAGATCGTTTCACAAGCTCATGACCGCCAGACCCTTGCGGTTGCAGCAGTTGAGATTCCAATCTCAGCTTCGTGCCTTGGACGCGTCCAGGTTGACCATCGAGAAGACCTCCAATCCCAGAGCCAAGCTCCCCAAGGACCAGTTGGTGTTTGGCCAAAGCTTCACCGACCACATGATCCAGATCGAATGGACGGCCCAGGAAGGCTGGCACGCCCCCCAAATCACCCCTTACCAGGACCTTGCGTTCGACCCGGCCACCATTGTGTTCCACTATGGCTTCGAGTTGTTCGAGGGCTTGAAGGCATACAAGGACGGCCAGGGCCAGATCCGCACGTTCAGAAGCGACAAGAACATGGACAGAATGAACTTGTCGGCCGAGAGAATCGCGCTTCCCACGTTTGACGGCGAGGAGTTGATGAAGGTCATGGACAAGTACCTTGTGTTGGAGAAGTCGTTCGTGCCAGAAGGTGCCGGCTACTCGCTCTACTTGAGACCCACCATGATCGGCACCTCGGTCGGTTTGGGCGTGGGCACCCCAGACAAGGCGTTGTTGTATGTGATTGCGTCTCCCGTCGGCCCCTACTATTCCACCGGCTTCAAGCCCGTGGCCTTGGAGGCCACGGACTACGCCGTCAGAGCATGGCCCGGAGGCGTGGGCAACAAGAAGTTGGGAGCCAACTACGCCCCTTGCATCGTGCCCCAGAAGCAGGCCGCCTCCAGGGGATACCAGCAGAATTTGTGGTTATTCGGCGAAGAGGGCTACATCACCGAGGTGGGCACCATGAACGCATTCTTCGTGTTCAAGCACGACGACGGCAAGAAGGAGTTGGTGACAGCGCCTTTGGACGGCACCATCTTGGAGGGTGTCACCAGAGACAGTGTGTTGGCGTTGGCCAAGTCGAGATTGCCAGCTGACGAGTGGATCATCAGTGAAAGAAAGTACACCATTGGAGAGGTCAAGGAAAGAGCCAGCAAGGGCCAATTGGTGGAAGCATTCGGCTCAGGAACCGCTGCCGTGGTGTCGCCCATTAATAGAATCGGCTGGAAGGGCGAGGACATCGACGTTCCAGTCAGTGCCGGCAACTCGGGAGAGTTGACGGCACAGGTGGCCGAGTGGATCAGAAAGATCCAGTACGGAGAGGAGTCCTTCAAGGACTGGTCCAGGGTTGCCAAATAGTTAGATTTATATATTCTATAGTATGAAAGCTCATCATGATTATTCTGAGCGAATCCAATGATCAGTAGGGCCAAAAGAAGGCAACGAGAATAAACCGAGCACAATCCGGATGCATCAGTTGAATCTGAACCAAACTTTCGTGTATGGATTTGTGTAGTCTGAAGAAGCCAACAGGACACTCCGGGCCAATATTCCGTGGTATGAATGGATCCAGTAGAGGCAAGCCGAGAAGCCAATGCGATTACTTGAGCACAGGAAATTTGGTTTAGTGGAGTACTGAAGAGTTCTCTCTGGACATTCATTCTTCGGCAACCAGATCACTCTGAGCACATCTCCGACTTCCCCAGGAACCTAGTGTCGTTCCAAGTAGAGTCAAACGAAGCGGATGAGTTCTCTTATCTTTCATTCAGACACATTCTCCGCCTTTATGTGGTCGTTCAGTGGGGGCGAATGTGTCGAAGTTGATTTCTATCTTTCACGCACAGCACTCGTCCGTCTTTACCTTTTAAGTCGAACAGTAGAGCCGTTCAAATATGGATTTAGGACAAGTCAAAACTTTCGAAGGCCTTATTCTATCGATCACTCTGAGCTCAATCTCTAGGAATGTAGTTCTAAGCAGAGTAGACGAGCTCTTCACTCGGACCGTAAAATATCCGGCAACTTGACGATCTCCCCGAGAATATAATCACGCTCGTCGATCAAGGTGGAATCGTTGAACCCCTGGATGTCAAACGTGTCGAAGAAGCCGATGAAGTTTTTCTTGTTCTTAATTAAAATGTCCAACACTTTCTGGGACTTTTTGGGCTTGGCAACAAAAAACTTGAATATGTGGAAGCCCTCGATCTGGAGGTTCTTCAGCTTGTCGCTCAAGAGCAACATCATGAGCTTCAAATTGTTGGTATCGTCAAAGTATTGGTTTAAAAATGCCTGATTTTGTCTTTGCAACACCAAGTCCGATAACAAGCGCACGCTCTGTCGCTTGGTGACATAATTGTTGGATTGGATCAACTTGTTGATGCTGGTGGTGAAGTTGTCGTAGTTCTTGGCCAAGAACTCGCTCACCATCTTCTTGTGATTCGTCAAGAGATCATGCAAGGTAGCGAACGCATCGGTAGCAATTTCGAAGATGGAGATCTGCACGTACTTGAAGAAGTTCCAGAACAAGCTGGACTGGAGCACAAACTTGTTGATGGTCTCGAACTTGATGCAGTCCCGCAAGATCTGGCCGCAGATCAACCCGATCTCGGCGGTTTCCGGGCCGCGGATGAGATAGACCAAGATCTCGGGCTTCTGATGCAAAATGTATTCGACGGTGGGAGACTTGCTCCCGATTTGTCGTCGCAACAACGTCAGGAACAATATGAGGACGTCTTTTCTCGAGTCAAAGTCGAGCTTCTTCAAGTTGACCACGAGGTGGTGGAGGCAGTCGGTGGAGTAGATCTCGAGGGCCAATGATGCAATCTGGTCGGGCTGCGGCTCGGTCTCGTCGTCGCCGTGGAGTATGACCTTGATCTGTTTCAAGTAGCGAGCGCAGTCATCCTGGTACTTCTTGTTGTTGTCGCTGTTGTAGTCGAGCTTGACCACCAGCTCATTCAATGCCTTGATGAGCTCGGGGGGAGTCTTGGGGTTTCTCTTGAAAAGAAACGTCATTGTGGCCGAGGGGACGGGCTAGGGACAGGCGGCGGGTTGGGGAGCGGCGAATTGGGTCAGGCAGAAGGAGAATGGGACACAGAGCTGCGATTGGGGCAGAGGCAAAGGGCACGGAAAGGGGGTGGAACGGGCGGTTGGAACGGGGAAAACGGGCGTGCTGGACAGCAGGGGGGACGGGCTCGGGAAGGACCACGCCAGAACCGGGGGTGGTGGTGGAGGGGGAGACAGAAAATGTGGAAGGGTGGCTTATGGTTGATCTGTGTACTTTTTCTCAGCTAGATTGACGCTTACGTAACGGCGATGCCAACATGGGCGAGGTTCCGAAAAGGGCGATGATAAGGCAACGGGCGGCAGTAGCAAGACCTATTCAGCAACGAGGCGATGGGGGGGAGGATGGAGCTTTATAGGGTGTGAGGTTATGAGAATGGAGCCGAGTGTTTTGACGCCCTGATGTGCTGACGGAATGGCTCCAATGGATCAATGGCAATAATTGCTGAGAAGGAGCGAAGGTGAGTATGGAAATTGCTTGAGGCAAGAATGAATAGTTAGAATGGAATAGTTAGAATGAAGGTAGAATATAATAGTTAGAATGTAATAGTTGCAATGAAGGTAGAATGGAATAGTTAGAATAGTTAGAATGGAATAGTTGGAATGGTTAGAATGGAATAGTTAGAATGGAATGATGTTAGAATGGAATGAAGAATGGCACTAGAATGGACGGTAATGGTACTGTAATGGTATTAATGGCGCTGTTCTAGGCTTATTGGTTCAGTAGTGGAACCGCCTCTGAGTTTGGCAGATCTTGCTTCAGCAGCCAATGGGACAAACACTGGGAAATGGGCGAAATCGGGGTGTCCGAGTGCGGAAACGGCGCTTAGAAAAGGTGGGGGTGGAGAAAGCAGTGGGGAAGATCAATTGGACCAATAGGAAGCCGTCTAGCCTGCGTGGTGTCCCTGAATTGTGGAGGTGTGGTAAGACGTAGACGCTCACTGGGTCAAGTGCTTGGGCTGCAAAAGTGCAGGTTGCGACACCGCAGATTACTGGTTTGCTCCAGACTCATTATCGTGTGAAGCTACAACGAGAACGAGAGTTGCATTGGACTTGATCTTAGATCATTGTCTCATTGATTTGATCTTGTTTTATTGATCTTGTTGATTATTGATCTTTCCTCGCTTGTTCCTGGTCGGTTGATCGGACTGGATCCATTTCATTGCACCTTTTCATCCACCTTCTAGATCACTAAGCATCATTAAGTTGATTGAATCAGATCATCATATCGTCACCATATAATCATCATATCATCATCATATCATCATCATTTATCTTAATCATAATAATCATCTTCTCCTTGACTTCATCCTATCAATAACCTTAATCCTTTCATTAATCATTCTCATTAATCATTCTTATTAACCCTTTCATTAATCCTTTCATTAATCCTTGTCATTATCATTCTTCTTCATTATCATGCCATCGTATCTCGATATCTGGCAGCCCGTCCTCATCAACTCCAGCGACCGCCCCGTGCTCCACCACAATGAACACAACATCTATGTACGCGACAACATTGGTCTATACCAGGGCAAGCTGAAGATCCTACACCGACAGAACGGCCGCATCTACCTCACCAATCAGCGCATCATCTACTTCGACAACGCCCACACAGGCCGCTCCATGTCCATCAGCCTCTCAGATGTCACCACCAGTGGCCTTGTCGATGGGTTCTTGCGCTCGTCCCCCAAGATCAAGGTCTACATCCAGCATGCGGGTCCCCAGCCCAAGAAAATAGCCCGGCCTGTGGCCTGGACATGCAAAATCTGCTCTTATCGCAATCAGATCCAGCTGGACCACGACTTCGATGCGCTGGACCTCCCCAAATGCGTGTCGTGTGGCATTAGACCCAGTCTAGAACAGCTCAAGAAGCTCGTGCAAGAGGCCAGTACTCCCGAGGAGTCCAGTGGTGCCAGCAGTCTCGAGGCCACGCCCGAGCCCGAACGAAGAGACGACCAGTGTCCTACCTGTACCTTCATTAACCATCCTTCCATGACACAATGCGAGCTCTGTGGTACCGAGTTGAAGTCCAGCATCCCCAAAGTTCTCAAGCAGAAGATTCAGGGCCAGGCCGTTTCAAGAACAAACAGCCCCAAAAATGGTCTCTCGATCCAATTGGAGGCCGACTCCGAACAGTACACAAACAATATTCCCTACGTCAAGCTCAGTTTTCGAAAGGGCGGCGAAACCAAGTTCCAGGAACATTTGCTACAGGCTCTCGACGAATTGCGATGGGAGGCGTTGAAGCAGAAGGGAGCCATCAACCAGAATGCAGTCAAGGTCGAGCCTACCCCCAAAACCACCCAGAAACGCATCGGTGGAGGTATCCATGGCTTGGAACAAATTGGAGAACAACAGCGCAAGACCAACGAGATTATCCTCCGTGACTCCGTGGACGATCTAGAACAGTTAATGTTCAAATTCCAGGACTTGATGACCCTTTCCACGTCTTTCAGCAAGTTTGTCAACAGCAAGAAGACTTCATTGGCAATCATTCCCCCCTTGAACATAAGCAAGTCGTCCAGTCTCTACCACCAGGAGTTGGCCAGACACATCAGTGAATACCTCATGGGGTTCGTCTTTCTCAAGAAGTCCTCGGTCATCACCTCACAAGACTTGTACGCCAAATATAATCGATATCTCGTTGTCACACAAGGCTTTGGCACGGAGTTGATCTCGCCCACGGACTTGAAACGTGTATTTGAGCTTTTTGAGGAATTGCGACTTCCCATAGTCTGCAAGAAGTACGAGAAGTCCGGCATTGTTGTGTTGTTTTCCCAATCGAACAAGTCCAATACTTACGAGGAGTTTATTTTGGAATTTATCGAGAAGAAAGAGCAGGAATTCAATTACAACAAAATTAAGAACGAGGTGACGGGCTTGCCCAACGAGTTCGTCACCTCACAATATGCATATTTCAAAGGAGCCACCATCTCCGAGATTTCCAACCAATTTGGATGGTCCTTTGATATCACACTTGAAGAAGTCGAAACATGCGTGCAAAACGGGTCTCTTGTGATTGACCATAATATTTCCGGGACGTTCTACTTCAAGAACCGGTTTTTGGAAGCTCCAACCAACGACGACCACGAAGACCTTCGTGCCCAGATCAAACGGGAGATTCTAGCAGAGCAGACCGAGATCAGCAAGGACCTAAAGTCAGAGTATCAGAAGACGCAGAACTTGATCCAATTCGGCCTGGACTACGGCTTTGGAGCGACTCAGTTCAAGCAGCATCAATATCAAGAGCAACAGCAACAGCAACAGCAACAGCAGATACACTCAAACTCAGCACTTGAATCCCTAGAGGGGCTTCAATTCCATTAAATAGAGTAATAGAACCATAGTAGAAGTATATTGCCATGTAATAGACATAAATTGATAGGGTCGATGAACTAGACATAAATTGATATTGCCATGTAATAGACATAAATTGATATTGTCAATGTAAGAGACATAAATTGATATTGCCAATGTAAGAGACATAAATTGATATTGCCAATGTAATAGACATAAATTGATATTGCCAATGTAATAGACATAAATTGATATGTTCGATGAACTAGACATAAATTGATATTGCCAAAGTAAGAGACATATATTTATCGAAGTAATATCTAATATCCAGAAAATCACATTGGTAAGAATCAGTATTTAATGTGGCTGAACTCGACGTGGCCTCCTCCCAAAGTATTATTGTTATCACTTCCGTCGTGACTTATACTCATCTTGGATAGTGCGCAAAAGTACAGATGAGAATCACTTCTACGCCTCTACAACTGTACACATATATCGACTAGCACCAGGATCCGTCATCCTTTCCAGCATCCAGCACAACACAAGCCCTTCTGGTGATCAAAACACCCAGACATGAGTATGGGCCCGAAAGGAAATGGCCTAGAAGGAATGGGAGGTAATGGCAACAGCATGGGCGGCAATGTGGGTGGAAATGGACCCGGAATGATGAATAACAGCGGGACATCGTTGGGAGTGAACAATGGATCCATGAACCAGCAGATGCCCATGATTCCTCAGCCTGCATTGATGGCACTGAACTCCATTTTGACCATTGGTCCGTTCAAGCATCGCAAGGACTTGACACGAGAGTCGGTGTTGTCCACATACCACATCATCGGATACATTGCCGCAGGAACGTACGGTAAGGTCTACAAGGCCCGGCTCAAGAGCAAGAAAGACAAGGAGTCCGACAGTGGCCAGGTGTCCAAGTCGGACAACGCCAAGGGCGATGGCGAGGAGAAAGACATCCAGTTCTACGCGGTCAAGAAGTTCAAGAGCGACAACCACTCGTCCAGCAAGGCGCACCACAACCACGACATCAACGGCAACGAGGTGTTGCATTACACGGGGATCTCCCAGAGTGCCATTCGCGAGATGTCCTTGTGCCGAGAGCTCAACAACAAAAACATCACCAAGTTGGTGGACATCATCTTGGAAAACAAGTCTATCTACATGGTGTTCGAGTTCTGCGAGCACGACTTGCTCCAGATCATCCATTACCACTCCCACCCGGACGTCAAGCCCATTCCCCAAAGCACCATCAAGTCGCTCACATGGCAGATCTTGAACGGAGTGACTTTCTTGCATCAGAACTGGATCTTCCACCGTGACTTGAAGCCGGCTAACATCATGGTCACCAGCTCGGGCGTGGTCAAGATTGGCGATTTGGGGTTGGCCCGTAAGTTCAACAACCCCTTGCAGAGTTTATACACCGGTGATAAAGTCGTGGTGACAATCTGGTATAGAGCACCCGAATTATTGCTAGGAGCAAGGCACTACACGTCTGCAATTGACTTGTGGGCTGTGGGGTGCATTCTTGCCGAGTTGCTTTCGTTGAGACCGATATTCAAGGGAGAAGAGGCCAAAATAGACATGAGCAACAAGAAGACGGTGCCGTTCCAAAACAACCAATTCCAAAAGATTATCGATATATTGGGCACGCCTAATCTCAAGATATGGCCATCGTTGAACAAATACCCCGAGTTTGTGTCATTCCAGCAACAGCTTTCGGGCAATTATCCCTCCAACTTGATAAATTGGTACAAATTGATCGGAGGCTCAAACAAGCAATGTCTTGCGTTGCTCAAGGGATTGTTGGAATACGATCCTGCCACCCGATTGACGGCAGACCTGGCGTTGGTCCATCCGTATTTCTTGGAGTTGCCCAAGGTGCAAGAAAACGCGTTTGAAGGCTTGAACTTGACGTATTCGAAGAGACGGATTTACTCCGATGACAATGACATCATTTCCAACCAGGCGATAAATAACAATTTCAAGCGGCATGGTACACATTACGACGATGCCAATGGCAACGGAGCCCTTGCTGGGGCCAACGCAAGAAAACGGCAAAAATAGATACGATGGGATGATGGGGTAAAAACGTGAAAGAGGCAGGATAAAAGGACGAAGAGGATAAAATGACCAATAAGATAAAATGAGCAGGAGGAGAAAGAGGAGCATGATTAAAATGGAGAAATGTGTGATCATTATGATAACAGAAAATGTCAGATTATGAGTAATATGAAAATGGGGTCAGTTATATGGCAGCTGTAAGAGGAGCTAAAATATCTGAAAATGGTTTGAGAGGAGGAGTCATTATGTGACAGAAAAATGAATGAGACTCATAACAGAAACCATTAAGGTATGGAGACTCATGAAATGAGAGGCATGAAACAGAAAACATGACATAGGGACTCTGAAAAGACGGTCATATGACAAAAACATGAAACATGGTACCGATGAATTAGGAGTCATATATAACGGACTTGAAATATGAGACTTAGGTGAGAGTCATATATAACAGAAAACTGCACAATTAAGAATCTTCATTGGAATGGAGAAGTCAATAATAACGAAAACATGTAAAATTAAGAATCTTCATTAATGGAGACGTCTATAATTACAAAAACATGTAAAATCAAGAATCTTCATTAATGGAGACGTCTATAATTACAAAAACATGTAAAATCAAGAATCTTCATTAATGGAGAAGTCTATAATAACATGTAAAATTCCACAGACACAGGAATAGATGGATGTCAGGAATTGAGGTGTCTGCAAATCAGTATTCCACAGACGTCATAGATCATCTATACGTGACCAATTGCAAACGGGCATTTCGGCATTACACCCGAGTGACGTGAAGTTTCACCTGTGAAATGCGTCGTCAGATTCATTTCATAGCTGCAAGACGCGTAGTGTAAAACTACGCGGAATAGTCCAACACCAATGCCATAATCAATAGATATGGCACAAATTACAAACAAAACAAAACAAAATAATCACAGTTAAACACAATTAACCAACACATACACACGTGTCAATGTCTGTCTCGGTATACATTTGTCTCTGTACTTGTATCCCTTCATTATTGTAGCTGTCTACTTCATTATTGTAGCTGTCTATGGTAGTGCGATTTGCGACATCGCCAAAATGGTGCAACCAACCACCAGTACATCCAACGTTCACCATTGCAAGCGTTCTTGACAAATCACCACAGCAGCGTCATGGACAAACACAAGCGCTACACCCAAAGAAAACGCCTCTACAGTGGCCACTACTCTGACGTGTACAGTGCCGTGGACGTGGGCAGTGGAGACGATGGCGTCATCAACGCCGACCCCGTGTGTCTCAAGATCGTGGACTGTGACATCCGCTTGAAGCCCCACGACATCGTAACGGAGATCGCGCTCTTGAAGCGACTCCATCATCCCAACATTCTTGCCTGGAAGGACGACTACCAATGGCAAGATGACATCGTGTTGGTGACACCGCTCTACCAACGCGATCTACGGGGCATGCTTGACAAGCACTGCACCAAGTCCATGCGTCACAACTGGGACGATCCTGCGCAGAGCACGGTGGTCATCAAGAATAAGGCGCCAGAAGTGCTGCTCCAACGCATGGTGTTGGGGGTGGCCCAAGCATTGGCGTATTTGCATTCACAGGGCATCATCCATCGCGACATCAAGCCCAGCAACATCTTCTTCAACGAGTCGCTCGAGTGGCCCGTGTTGGGCGACTTGGGCATCAGCTACGACCACAACGCGCCGCCCCACCACGAACCTCCCTACCGCAAGTACACCGACGTGGGCACCGGCATCTACAAGGCACCGGAGTTGTGTCTTGGGGTGGAGGACTACGGGGAGGAAATAGACGTGTGGGCGCTTGGCGTGGTGATGACGACGGTGTACCTGGCCCACGGCGGCTCGGTGCTCGAGCCGGACGCCAGCGACGAGGTGGTGGTCAACGACCTCTACCTCATCAACGCCATCTTTCTGCACTTTGGCACGCCCTCGCTCGATCCCGACAGTCCATTGTACTGGCCCGAGATGGAGAACGACCGCTACCACTTCAAGAGCATGCAGTTCCAGCCCCATCCCCGCCAGAGCTGGAGGCTGTTGCTTCCCCGGTGCACCAGCCCCGGGGTGGGCCAGGCGTTTGAGCAAATGATGGCTTACGACCGTGGCCACAGGCTCACGGCCGCGAAGCTTGTGGAGATGTTGGAGCAAGCAGGACTTAGCGAGTAGGAGACAAATAGAGGGAGATAGGAAGAAGACAGAGGGAGATAGGAAGAAGACAGAGGGAGATAGGAGGAAGAAGATAAGGTAGAAGTGAGGGAAAGATGGAACGGAGATGGAAAGAATAGGAAGAAGAGGAACATAAAAGGAACATAAAAGGAAAGATTAGTAGGAATGGATTGGTAGAAAGGGGAAAGGAGGGGAGCATAGAAGGGGGGATAGCACATCGCCGGACTTCTCCTGTGATTCTTTTCCCTTTCTCCGTTTTCCATTCTGTTCATAGGCTGTGCCTTGTTATCGAGCCGCACTCGAAAGTCTAATTGTCAACCAACCAGTTGCCTAGGCAGTGGCTCCTCTATTATTCTCCATAAGCTTTTGCCTATAACCTCCACTGCCTATGGTCCCATCATCAGCCTACCCCCAATCTATTCTTATTCCCCTTCCATACATCCATCCTTCCATCCATCTTATCATCGGGTGGATGCGGATGCGCACCTTCCTGCGGGAGGCATCTCCGACAAAAGGGGGGCCGCAATGGGCCCCACCTTCTACCCCATCCCACTCCACCTCTCCACAACGCACGGCCACAATGTGTTTGTTCCTGGCACTATCCCCATACCGAGCCCCTACACTGCCCCACCACCGACGCACTCGATCTCCTTCCATACACACGCACAGCGGACACCCCGGAAGGTGGCCACCGCCCCCAGCTAACCCCACCGCCTAAGCCCATTGCTGGTTACACGGGATCCTCCCCATTCTCAAACAGTCAAGTCCGACGCGCATGAGGGCCAGGAGCCACTAATGGGGCGGCGCGGTGCACCCGGGTTTGGAATCTCGGTTAAATACGTACCCCACATGCATGGTGTCATCTGTCACAATATCGGGGGACACGACCTCACAAAAAAGGTTTAAGATTGCCTAGGGCCTAGTCCAAGTGCTTGTCACCACAGTCCTTTCACTATAGCATGAACACAACCTTAGTCAAGGGCCTCAACAAGCTCTCTCTCAACGGCTCGCATTCTCCCACCTTCAAGGAGCCCCTGCTCATGGGTGGTGACGCATCGCCCATGTCCTCCTCCGACGGAGGACCCTCTGACAGGGACTACATCCGCAACCTCGACTATGCCACACTCGAGGCCGAGTACAACATCCACAAGTACATTCCCTCCTACATCCACAACAACGGCATAGCCACGCCCATCATTCGTGACTTGATCGTGGACAAGCCCATCTACGCCGCCGCCAACAGCCATGTCAAGAAGCAGAAGCGCAAGAAGAAGAAGAACGACTGTGCGCTAAACGCCATGGTCAAGGCCAAGGCAGAGGCCAAGGCGGAAAACAAGGAGACCAAGAAGATCTACCGTGAGGAGCGCAAGCAGCTCCGCAAGGACCAGAAGGCCGAGCGTCGGGACTTGCGCCACAAGTACATGGGCAGCAGCAAAGGCAAGGGCGACGACAACGACTTGGCCGGACCGCTGGCGCAGTACGACTACGACGACACCTTCAACTTCAACCCGCCCGACTTGGCGGACTTTGGGTTCAAGCGCAGCTACTTGGAGGACCCTGGATACGGCCCCTCGTACGGCTATGGCTACAAGAACAGCCACAACAACAACAACCACATCATCAACAGCACCACCACCGGGTCCACCACCGCCAACAACAGCACGCTCCACAGCCACCAGCACCAGAACCCCCACAGCAACTACACCACCAGCATGGACCGCCGCGCCAGCTCGGTGTCCTTCAGCAACAACACGGTGGGCGCCAGCGTCGTGACCAGCAACCCCAACCCCCGGCGCAAGAGACACAACAGCATTGCGTCGCGGTTGCGGCAGTTTGTCAAGGGCTCGTCGGACGAGGACTTGGCCAATCCCATGAAGGATTTTCACAGGGACGAGGGAGAGGTGTCTACGCCCCCTTCGGAGAACGAGTCTGCCATGGACGGGCAGGTCAAGTACTTTGACAACGCGTTGAACCGGTCCAACAGTTACGACCAGACCAAGAGTTCCATGACCAACCAGAGAAAAAAGCCCGATGGCTTGCGCACCAAGATCATGAAGTTGACCATTGGCGTGGACAACTTGAAGTCCAGAGGAATAGGTATGTATTCTTGTCGCTTTTGCGACATTTTATTTTAGTGGAGGAAGTGGAGAACAATTTAAAGTTGATGCAGGTGCGGAGTTTTGCGAAACCCACCCCAGCACGGACACCGACTACTTACGGCAGCAGCAGGAACAGGCAGAAGCCAGAAGCAGGGCAGAAAGAAGCACGTGGAGAGGGTCCAGTGACGTGCGGCTAGCGAAGGAGCAGCAACCTGAAATTCAGATGTGGGAGAGGGGCAGACACACAAGGTACACAGGGTACGCAGGGTACACAGGCTCCTACACAGGCTCCTACAAGGCTCCTGTACCAAGCGGCGTCACAATCAACAAGCCCAAGGCAATTATTCAGATCAATAGAGAACGCGGGGTAGGGACAGGAGGCTATTGTGCGGAGGATTGCGAGCCCCCGCACTGTGCATGTACGTTTCGGGCAGTGCCCTCGGGGCCCCACCAGACTCGTGACGTCCGATAATTCCGGGGGCGCTCCGACCACTAGTTTCCACGACATTTTTGGTCACGCAATTCGTCCACTCCCGCACCTTTGCAGGTTACCCGTCAGCAAAAATACAGGTTGGCGTCCGCTTTCCCCGTCCGTCCCCCATAAACAAAAATTGCCGCCTCTCCACCATTCACTTTCTGTTAACACTTTTGAGGATTCATCTTTCGCCTATGTCTGAATAATTGGATTTCCTTTCTGCCCATCAAACTCATTCGCCCTGTCCTCCGCCTCCTGCTTCGCCCCCTACTTGTCCTTCCTTTCCCCCCCTATCCCATAACGTTGTACTAACATGTCCAAAATAGAAGTCGTCACTGAAACGGTCCAAAACGGCCACACTGGCGAATCGCAAACCATTCAATACACCCAATCCCAGATGGTGGGCCACGGCTCGTTCGGCGTGGTTTTCCAGACCCAGATCCTCCCCACCAACGAGATCGCCGCCATGAAGAGGGTTCTCCAGGACAAGCGGTTCAAGAACAGAGAGCTCCAGATCATGAAGCTCGTGCACCACCGGAATATCGCCGACTTGAAGTATTACTTTTACACAAACAACGAAAAGAACGAGCTCTACTTGAACCTTATTTTAGAGTTTGTCCCCGAAACCTTGTACAAGGCGTCTCACTACTACGTGTCCAAGAGATTGCTGTTGCCTCCGCTCGAGGTCAAGTTGTACACCTATCAAATGCTTCGTGCCCTCAACTACATCCACTCACAGGGCATCTGCCACCGTGACATCAAGCCCCAGAACTTGTTGATCAACCCCGAAACCGGCGAGTTGAAGTTGTGTGACTTTGGCTCCGCCAAGATCCTCAACCCCAACGAACCTAACGTGTCCTACATCTGCTCCAGATACTACCGTGCCCCCGAATTGATCTTCGGAGCCACCAACTACACCACAAAAATCGATGTTTGGTCTGCCGGGTGTGTGATGGCCGAATTAATCCTCGGCCAACCTCTCTTCCCTGGTGAGTCCGGAATCGACCAATTGGTGGAAATCATCAAGATTTTGGGCACGCCATCCAAGGAACAGATCAAGAACATGAATCCTAACTACATGGAGCACAAGTTCCCTCAGATCAAGCCCATTCCTTTGTCAAGGATCTTCAAAAAGATGTCTCCTGATTGCATCCAATTCCTCATCCGGGTGTTACAGTATTCTCCCATAGATAGAATCTCCTGTATTGAGGGACTCGTTGACCCATACTTCGATGAGTTGAGGGATCCTGCTACCAAGCTCCCTAACTACCGGAAGATCTTCAGCCAGCAATTCCACCACAATACATCGTCTGCATCAAGCCATCACTCAAACAACGCGAACTACCAAATCTATGCTAGCCAACCCGATCTCAAGGAGTTGCCTAGCTTATTTGACTTTGATGACCGTGAATTGTCTGTTGACACCTCTTTAAATCACAAGTTAGTCCCCCCTTTTGCATTCAACCACTTGAGTCTTTCACAGAGCTTAAGTTCTTTGGACCAGTTTGTTCCTATGACCAAGGAGCAAATGCAAGTTACTCTCGAATAATCTCATGATTGACGTAATAAAAGCACTGATAATTAATGTAGTCGAGGTTTTTTCCGCTTGAAGTAAAAGTAAAAGTAAAGTAAAGTAAAGTAAAGTAAAGTAAAAGTAAAAGTAAAAGTAAAAGTAAAAGTAAAAGTAAAAGTAAAAGTAAAAGTAAAATTGACTACACAAAGGCCTTTACGCATAAGGCATGGGGCATGAGGCATGGGGCATAAGAAAGAACAGGGGTCGGCAAGGGGCATATTTGGAGTGTGGCTTTGCCGTGAGTTGCTGCTATTCACGTAGCTATGTTATAGTATATTATAAACGGGGTTTTTCTATTTTTTTGGTCGAAGCGGTGGGGGCTTGTTGTTGGGGGGTTTTTGGATTTCTTTTGAAGATACGACCAGTAAGGTTGGAAATAGGCACCACTACCCGGCGCGAGAACCACGGCATCAAGCCCAAGCTGACCATGATTCTGACGGGCATCAAGAACTTGACGATGACGAAGGCGTAGGCGCCTTCCATCAAGAAGGTGAATTTTTCATTGACGTTCCATCCAGTGAAGTCGAAGCGTGCGAGCGAGGTGTCGATGACCTTGGTGCCCTTGTCAATGGCCCAGGAGGGCAAGTCCAAGGGGATGGACAAGTGGAACTTGTGGAGGACGTACCAGATGCCGATCAAGGGCACGATGGCGGTGAGCTCGTGCAACACGAGGAAGGCCGTGACGTGGGAAATGGGGGCGTGGATGAAGCGCAGGGCAAAGGGACGGAGGAAGTTGGGGACCCGTTTGAGGATGGGGTGGTTGTTCATGGCGGTGTTTTCTGCCACGGAGAGGCCATTGGAATTGGAAGAAGTAGAATTGGAAGAAGTAGAGTTGGAAGAGCCAGAATTGGAAGCAGAGCCAGTGGCAATAGTGGAGCCAGTTGCAATAGTGGAGCCAGTGGCAATAGAACCAGTGAAACCAGAACCCATGGCAACAGAACCAGTGCCGTTAGCACCAGTGGCATTAGCACCAGTGGCATTAGCACCGTTACCAGTAGCACTTTCCCCATTGGCATCCACACTTCCATGGGCACTAGCACCATTAAAGCCACTGTGCTTCCCCTTTGGACCTCGGGAGAAAAGCGCCGTCTCCGTAGTACCGTGAAAAGGCCTGGTCACCATCGTGCCCCTCCACACAGGCGCCTGGACCCACGCCCCACTTGCAACACGACTCATCCCCATCACTGCCCGCTTGCAGTGCACACTAGTACGGAACATGTTGTATACGGCGTTTGTGGTGACTGGTGTCAATGCGTGCTTAGACACTTGCTCGTATGGGTAAAAGGGACTGGCGTGTAGTGTGCGTAGTGTGTCGTATAGAAAAAAGGTATAAAGTGAGCACACCCACCGCGTGTGCAAACACAGACAAACCACTTACACAGTCTTCTGCCATGTCGGTCTACATTGTTGCCACCTCGCGTACTCCCATCGGATCCTTCCAGGGTTCGTTGTCGTCGTTGACCTACGTCGACCTCGGCGCCGCCGCCGTGCAGGGCGCCCTCAACAAGGTCCCCCAAATCAAGCCCGACACCGTGGACGAGATCATCTTCGGAGGCGTGTTGCAGGCCAACATCGGCCAGGCCCCCGCCAGACAGGTCGCCTTGAAGGCCGGCTTGCCTGAGTCCATCGTGGCCACCACCGTCAACAAGGTGTGTTCGTCGGGCATGAAGTCGGTCATCTTTGGCGCCCAGGCCATTTTGACCGGCTCCGCCGACATTGTGGTTGCCGGAGGCGCCGAGTCCATGACCAACGCGCCATACTACCTTCCTTCGGGCAGATCCGGCGCCAGATGGGGTGATGTGTCCTTGGTGGACGGTGTGCAAAAGGACGGTTTGTTGGACCCCTACCACAGCCAGTTGATGGGTGTCGCCGCCGAAAAGTGCGCCAAGGAGCAGCAATTCTCTAGAGAGGACCAGGACAACTTCGCCATTGCCTCGTACAAGAAGGCCGCCGCCGCCCTCGACGCCGGCAAGTTCGAGAACGAGATCACCCCCGTGGTCATCAAGGGCTTCAGAGGCAAGCCCGACGTCACCATCAAGCAGGACGAGGAGATCAAGAACTTCAACGAGGCCAAGATAAAATCCGCCAGAACCGTGTTCCAGAAGGAGAACGGTACTGTCACCGCCCCCAACGCGTCTCCCGTCAACGACGGTGCCGCCGCCATCATCTTGGTGTCGGAGAAGAAGTTGAAGGAGTTGGGCTTGAGACCATTGGCCAAGATTGCCGGCTGGGGTGAGGCTGCCAGAGCTCCATTGGACTTCACCATTGCTCCATCTTTGGCTGTTCCAAAGGCCTTGAAGCACGCCGGTATTTCTGTCGACAAGGTTGACTTTGTCGAGTTGAACGAGGCCTTCTCCGTTGTCGGTTTGGCCAACACCAAGTTGATCGGCCTCGACCCTGCCAAGGTCAACGTCTATGGAGGTGCTGTTGCCTTGGGCCACCCATTGGGATGTTCCGGTGCCAGAATCATCGTGACCTTGTTGTCGGTCTTGACCCAAGAGGGTGGTAAGATTGGTGCTGCTGGTATTTGTAACGGTGGAGGAGGTGCTTCTGCTATTGTCCTTGAGAAGATTGGCGACGACTTCAAGTTGTAAGTATGTATTTAGAGTGAACTATTAGGAAAGGTATTGAAGTGTAGGAAAAACGAAGGCGGAATTATAAGACAAACACCTTTAGAAAAGCAGGAACCACACGGAAGAATATTTCAGGAAAAGAAACGGCTATAAGTAAGCACATCGGCAACAGCAATTATCATAAAATACAATTAGTCAGGGCCAGTACCACAGGAGAAGCAGACAAAAGTAATCAAAACAAAAGAATAGAGCAATTAATTCTAATCAGAAAAACATTCTCTAAGAAGTTTAGTATCTCTAATCAGTTTAGTATCTTCAACATTTGATCTTGAGATCAAAAAATAGAAGCCACTATAATAAGAACATCGTCAATAGTCAAGACAATAGACCCCGAGATTACAGTGTATACAAAAAGACCCTTGATCCACTCCAACCATTCAAGTCACAAAGCCAAAGGCCAAATCCGTTTCGATCCAATCTGGTAATTATTCATGGGCTGATCTGAACTGATCCCCTCAGTTAGCGAATGTACACATTTTGACATCGCTATATTTTCGCACTAGACATATCTGATTCAATTGATAAATTAAGCGCTACATCCTCTTTCAACAAACCCCCCATTTTTCACCACAACAAGCCCAGTATCCACAGATGGACACGTCATACCTATGGGAGTCTACTCCGCCCAATGCGGTCAATCTTTCACACAGGTTTCCCAAGCCTACATCTTCGTTTCTTATCATCGGCTCGGAGTTGCAGGCATGGAACAAACACATCGAACCATTCATAAAGCATTATCCTTGGTCGATAAATAGGCCATGGTTCGAGCAATTCACCAAGTCCATCAAGAGTTCCGAGACTCCGATGATCTACGGCGAGTTGCAGTACGAAGATATGTTTGAAGATGAGCAGCTCTTGGTCAGTCTTCTCATGGAGTTCTCCAGCAAGGACAACTTTGTCTACGTGTGGAATTCCGAGGAGTACGTGCCGTTGTTGGTGTTTTGTTCAGATATTCCCGAGTCGCTTGAGGGCGTGGTAGCTCTCAATCGAACGTGGCTCCACGATGGAAGAGTCATCACATTGAGAACTCACGGCATAGAGACGGAAACAAGCGAGTCGAAACTCTTCCTTCCCATGAAAAAGGCCATAGCGCAGATTTTCAACGGCGATTTTGAGTTCAATGACGCCATTACACATCAGGTCAAGGCCTTCCTTAAGCCTTTCTCCACCTCATATAAATTGGAGAATGTCTACGATTTGGAGGTGAAATTGCCCGAAGACATCGCCGCCGCGTTTCAGCATGCCCCGTGGGTGGTGGGGAAAGCCATCAACGCATGGAGACCCGAAGAGGAAGAAGAAAATGCAGAAGAAGATACGAATATGGAACTCCAGACCGTGCAACTGACGGTCGCGGTCAATCTCGGCTCCTTGTTGCAATTGACCTTGATCTCGGAAGGAGAGATTGAAAGCTGTTCTGCCGAAATTCTCGTGAATGGTTTTCGAAATTTGGCCAAGAACGAAACTGAGCCCCAAAACGTTAATGCGGACATCAACTCTCGCAAGATCCTTCAAGACATACTCCAGTCCCAAAAACGGCTTTTCCAATACATTCCTGCGGATTACGAAGCTCTCAATGAAGCCGTGAGGCTACTCGAAGAAGAGGAAGATGTCAATGTGGAGGAGAAGAGCAAGGCAGAAGCGAACAGGCTCCAGGACCACTTCGAAACATTTATTCGAACAGAAACGAAGAAGATGGAATCTTCACCAACCGGAAACGAAGAAGAGGACGAATATGAAAGCAGTGACGATCTGCTACTTCAAGAGATGGAAAACGACCCGGATCTACGTGAGCTCATTGATTTCGCGTATGAAGAGAAGCACAAGAAACCCAAGTCCAGAGCCTTCGAATACAACGACGACAGCGACTACGAGAGCGACTCTTCAGAAATGCCCATCATAACGCCACGGATTGCCGACGGTGACACAGTGGTGGATGTTAATGATGAAGAAGATGTTCATGAATATGATGACGAGCAGGATGAAGTAGGTGAAAACTACAATCGGGAAATCTCCGTTCACAATAACGAGACTTCCATGCACGATAAGAAGACACCCATTGAGAATAACAAGGTCTCCATCTACAGTAAGACGACTTCAGATAAGGACATCGAGATTTCCTACAACGAGGTCCATGATAACGAGACCCCCGCAAAAGAAAAGGCGATAAGTAACAGATTGGAAAAAGTACAATTATAGACAAGGGTCAATGCAGAGAAGTGAAGGGTATTATGCAGTTAGTTGGGGATGTTGATGCCGCGTTCGCTCAACTGGTGGACAGTCCAGATCCACGTGCGGGCGGCATAGTCCATGTTCTGGGCCACGCGGGACGGCTTCAGCTCCACGCCGGCCGCAGCAAAGTACTTGCCGTTGTCCTTCTTCAACGAGAGCGACGGGTCGAGGCAACAGCGGATGGTGGCGAAGGCGCCCTCCTGGGTGGTGACGCCAAAGAAGAAGCCAAAGATCTGGAAGAGACACCAGAACACCATGCCGATGATGGGCATGCGGGTCCAGTAGGCGAAGATGTTGGCGTTCATCACCACGCCGGGGTGCACGGACATGAAGAGGATCTTGGGGTTGCGCAACGCCAACAAGCGCATGAAGTGGATGCCGGCGGTCTTGGCCACGCCGTAGCGGAACCAGGTAAATAGGATGTTGGGGTGGTAGTTGAAGGTGGAGTTCATGTCGAAGTAGCGGAGGGCGAACTGGTGGCCCACGGAGCTGAGGTGGACCACTCGGGGCGGCTCGCGGGTGGGATGGGAGTCGGCGGTCTTTTCCAATAAAGGAAGCAACTTGGTGGTGAGAAGGAACGGCGACACGTAGTTCGTCTGGATCTGGATCTCGAAGTTGTCTGCGGTCAACGAGTAGGGCAACGCCACCACGCCGGCGTTGTTGATGAGCAAGTTCAACTGGGACTCCATGCTCAAGAACGAGTCCACTGCCATAAGCACCGACAGGAGGCTGGCCAAGTCGATTTCGAGGAAGTAGAGTTCACCCAAGTGGCGGGACGCAGCGTCGCTGCCACTATATCCCTTTTGTATGGCGTTGGCCTCCCGTTTGAGCTCCTTCATCGACTTCAACACTCGGGACTTGCTGCGGCTGGCAATGTACACCACATAGCCGTGGAGGTAGAGCTGGAGCACTGTATAGTAGCCAATACCGTTGTTGCCTCCTGTGATGAGGGCGACACGCCGGTCTAAGGCGGGATCTAGGTAGGGAAGCTGCTCTGTTTTGAACATGGTGAGAAGAAGGACATGGGTAGATTGATTGTGGATTGAGTGGATAAGTTGAGTGCGTGAGACTACCGATTTTGGGATCCGAGGAAGGAGGGAAGATGTGGGAAAGGATGGAATGGGTAGAATGGGTAGAATAGAGGTGTGGAGTAGTGTGGAATGGTAGTGTGGAGTGAAAGTGTGGAATGGTTGGTGTGGTGTGGTTCTAGCGATAGTGAGGTATAGTGAAGTCTACAGTAGTGAGATAAGAATGCGAAAAGTAGGAGGGATGAAGAAAGGGAGAAAGAAAGAAAGAAGGGGAAAAGGGAAAGGGAAAGGGAAAAGGGAAAGGGAAAAGGGAAAGGGGAAGACGACATAGAAGGAAGGTATTAGGCATAGGATATTGTATGTAACAATAATGAATATTCATACTATTCGTAGGAATTTCTGGTATTGACCATGGCAATATTATGTCCCTTACTTAATGTTATTCACTTTAATTTTACTAAAGCGTTTCGGAAGACATGGAACATGTAGATGGACTATGGACACACAGAAAACGACCAAAAGCGGTGCATATTCAGCGAGTGCTTGATTCTGCACAGCCTCGGTTCAAGTACCTCGGCGTGTGGTGCTTGCCGTTATGGACGTTTTGGATGCTAGATAACTGGTGGTTAGCCCAATGCGGTAAAAGGGAACCCAATTGGTAGTATGAAGCCTTGTGCGCATGAATACAATAGACATAATTAGAATATAATTAGAGATGTGGTTATACTGAATGGATGGGAGAAGTATGGTTTTAATAGAGATGATAAGAGAAATGTGGTTATATTAGATGGAATGATATGTGATGATACTGAATGGGATGGGTGAAGTATGGTTATAATAGACATGAATAAGAATGTGGTTATACTGAATAGGATGGGTGAAGTATATTTATAATAGAGATGAATAAGAATATGGTTATAATAGATTTAAATAAGAGGAAATTGTGTCTGCATGTAATTACTTGATTGTATTGTTTCTCTTATATTAACGGATAACATTGTCTATATGCGATGGTATTGTATGTAGCACATTTTATGGTTGGGTGAATAGACATATTATAATAAAAGACAGAATGAAAGGAATTAATGGTCCATAATCAGAATGACAGGCATTAATGGTCTATGATGATAGACAGAAATTAATGGTCTATGATGATAGGCAGAATGACAGGCATCAATGGCCTATAATGATAGGCAGAATGAAAGGAATTAATGGTCTATAATGATAATTAGAATGACAGGCGCTAATGTTCTATGATAATACACAGACACTAATAGTCTATGATAATACACAGGCATTAATAGCCTATATTGATAGACAGAATGACAGGCATCAATAGAATTCTATAATCATAATCCAGACATGTGCTGTCAGACGAATATTTTCTCCACTTGGAAACTTTTCACATATTGACCACATTGACACATTTTCTCTGCCTTATTCGTTTCATTTGCCCCAAATCTTTAGGCTACCATATTCCTTTCACGATCTCCTGGTACAACTCGTCCGGCGTCTTGGTACCAATATCGATGGCCAAGCATGTGCCGCCGTTTTCCACCAACTCTTCGCCCTCGGGCACTTGCATGATGTTGAACTGCGACTTGACCATGTCGGCCTTCATGAAGTGGCCACTGCGGCCGTTGACCCGCTCCATGAGGAGGTTGTACAGCGAGTGCAAGAACACGAACCGGCACTGCACGCCCGTCTCCTTTTGGATATGCTCCCGGTACACTCTCTTCAACATGGAGCATGTGACCACCGACTTGTTCGACACGTTGGCCGGATCCGTGCACTTGGACGCGGCCACCTGGCTCAACTCACTCAACCAGCCCCATCTGTCCTCGTCTTGCAACGGAATGCCCCGGGACATCTTGGCGATGTTGGCCTCGGGATGGAGGGCATCGCCCTCCACAAACGGACACAGCAAATGGCCGGCCAAAAGCTCGCCCACGGTGGTTTTTCCAGTACCTGCTGGGCCGCCAACCACAATCACTACGTTATCTGAAGGAACCGTCATCAGTTGGATCAAATGGCAGGAGCAGTTGGGGAAGAAGGGTATTTATATTTGGAACCCGTGGGGGATCGCGTGGGGGAACCGTGGGGCGCTATATACAGGGGGCCAACCGACCAGTGAGGTGAAGGGGCTCATGTGCCCAGACCAGTCAGGGTGGGGGATCTTGTGGCCGAATCGGAGCACTTTGTACAGTAGGCGAGAAGTGTTGGATGGAAAGTGGGGATTATGGTGATTGTGAATGGGTAAGTGATCATGGTGATAGAATGGGAAAGTGATTATGGTCATTGTGAATGGTCTGAAATGGAATATTGATGGAAGTGGAAAGATGGAAGTGGAATATTGATGAAAGTGATTATGATGGGGGTCTTCATTATAATCAGGTCAAGCCTTATTGGCAGTGTGGATTTTCCGAATTACGTGCTCATATTATATGGTGGATGAATTTCCGATTTTTATCGCTGTAGATATTAGTTGAGTGAAAATTTTGAAGGTTATTCGTGCTCAGTTGATAATTGGTCTAGTCTTTTAGTTTGTAGTTGACCATCCTCTTAGCCTCTTGCTTCTCACATCTCAACTAATGATTCTTGTTTAAACGACGCAAATTATTCAACTCCTGACTGATCCGTTTTTCTATCAACGATTTAATATCCATAGCACCTTCTTTGTCCACAAAGAGAGTGGGCCATCTTTGACTCAACCAGAGAAATAAGAGAACCACCCGGTGATTATCTTCCAAAAGCCGCAACGTCTCAACAGTGTCGCCAATAGTACTATTGATCTTCGTGGTTCTTCGAATAATGTCCTCGTGCAAAAAGTCAAAGTCAAACACATTATTTGTAGAACAAGTGGTGATATTCCGCAAGAATTTGAATGCCGTTTCAATCACTTCCGGAGAATTCATCTGCACGTTAATTGGCGCCAAACTCAACACAAGCTGGTCCTCTATGGTGGTTCTCTTGTGAAGGTCCTCGCGAAGGAAAAGTTTCAACATTTCATTTCTAGTGTCCAACTCGCTAATAAAATAGTTCTTCATGTTGAGAGAAGCAGTCTCCTTTTCAAATTGAACAAGGATTTCGTGAAATGGCACATCTTTGGAAAACTTGGCCATGTAGTGCTTCCACACCAAGTCAGTGGGCCAAATACATGCTTTCTTCAAATTTCTGGTGGGTGATTCCATCATCGTTTTCACAAAGTCCAAATCCCTTTTCATGAATGCTGTGACAAATCCCTCCAGTTCGCCTCTGTCTTTGCTGAATCTTCCAGCACGTCCGGCGATTTGTTTAACAGCTGACACTGTCAATGGTTTCATATCAGTGCCGTTAAATTTCTTGACTCCGTGGAAAATGATTCTTTTGATACGAAGGTTCAATCCCATTCCAACTGCATCTGACGCAACTAGAACATCGTATTTGCCTTCATTGAAGCCATTTGCTTCTTGAGACCGGATTTCGGGTGGCAATGCACCGTAAATGATTCCAACCTTCAATTTAGTAGATTGTTCTATCTTGCACTTCAATTCTAAAATCTTTCTTTTGGAGAAGGCTATTAAGCAGTCTCCTTTTTGAAGATTCTTCACGTCCTGAAGCGCCTTGGGCAACATGGTCAACTTACCCAATCTTTCGTAAGTTTTCACTTCAAGCTCATCTCCGGTGATTTTGGCGATTTTCTCTATCAAAGGAACGGCACTGGCCTCTCCACATAAGTGAATCTCTTTCGCAAGTACACCTAGCACGGCATTTGTCCATGCTGCACCTCTGGACTCGTCGGCGATCATCTGAATTTCATCGATAATACAGATTTCCATTTTCTTGTGCAAAGGTATCATTTCGATCGTTCCAGAAGAAATTTCACTGACCTTTCCAAACTCGTCAATGGATGGAATGACTTCTTCACCAGTAATAAGGTTACACTTGATGTTTTCCTGACCGAATCTCTCGTAGATTTCTCTGGCCAATAAGCGGAGTGGTCCGGCGTAGTATCCCGATTTCGCAGTCTTGAGTGTCTGTAAGGAAGAATGGGTCTTACCACTGTTGGTGGGACCTACATGCATGATGATTTTGCGCTTCATTTTGCGAGCTTCTGGAAACCACTCTGCTGGGTTGGAGAGGTCGATCATCTCGCTTTCTGCCCGAGTGTGTTCGATTTTGTGTCTGATGTACTCCTTGTGCAAGAGCTTGGCCAAAATGTCGGACAAAAGCTGCTGGTGGGACGAGATATTGTAGAAGTCGACGTAGGCTTGAGGGTACTTCCTCAATTGAATCAGGTATATGGTCTGGGAGATATTGGAGATTTGGGGGTTCATGAAGTCGACGATGTTGATTCTGTCGATGCTCTGGAGATCGACGTTATGGGCGAACTTGTGGAATTCTGCCATGAGTCGCTTATGCAATGTTCGTACCAAGGCATCCATTTCGTTGGAGTTGAGAGTATTGAGGGACACCAAGGGAGGCACGAATGCTCGATTTCGGAGCTTTTTGAGCAAATCATCAAGGGGAGTGTCTATCACGGACTCTAGGCTTTTCAAAATGTGATGTGGATCGTTGCTGGGGCCATTATTCGAAATATCAGGCTTCACTGAAGCATTTATGGAAGCGCTTTTGGAGGGTTGAGAATGTACCACAGAACCTGATTCAGTGGCATGGGATCGAGCCAGAAACCGGGCCAAATGCGAGCCTCGTGCCGAGGCCCTTGCAACAACGGCCCGAATAGGCCAAAACAACGGAGCTCGTCTTAGCATTGTAGGCGTTTGCAGAAGTGAAACAGAGATGCTCTTCTCGCTAACTAAGCACCGGCAGGCCGTCACGTGACCAAATTCAGTCTTGAGCCAAGTAGCACTATAACCACCACGACACAGTTCCTCCTTTCCTCCTTGCTCCAGTACTGGCCCTTTCCGTTACAGCTCGCCAGCTAGCCCCCTGCATTGCCGTCCTATTGGCTAATTTCACCCCGAACGTCCCGGCCCCTTTTCCTACACTCCTTCACTCACGCAGGCTCTCCAGGTGCCATACAGCCAATGAACGGCACTTCCAAGGTTATCAATGATCAGAACCACAAGGCACAACTAGCAGCACAGTTCAACGAGTTTTACCTCCAAATCACGGCGCCCAATGTCAGCCAAATCGGCAATTACCGCATCATCAGAGAGATAGGCGAGGGAGCCTTCGGCAAGGTGTACCTTGCCAGCCACGTCCTCTTGAACGTCAAGGTGGTGCTCAAGTGTGGCCTCGTGGACGACCCCAACATTGTGCGAGAGATCTACTACCACAAGCAGCTCAAGCACAAGAACATCGTCAACTTGTACGAGGTGATCAAGACCGAGAACCATCTCTGGATAGTGCTTGAGTACTGCGAAGGAAGCGAGCTCTACTTCCTCATCTACGAAAAGAAGCGCTTGGAGGTCAAGCAATGCCAGGCCCTCTTCTTCCAGATCGTGCTAGCGTTGAAGTACGTCCATTCGTGCAACCTCAGTCACCGGGACTTGAAGCTCGAGAATATTCTCTTGTCCGACAAGAAGAAGAGCATCGTCAAGTTGACGGACTTCGGCTTTGTCCGCGAGTTCAATCCGCTGCAGCGCAAGTTCTTGACCACCATCTGTGGAACCACCGTCTACATGGCGCCCGAGCTCCTCAAGAACGAGAAGTATTCCGGCTTTTCCATAGACATCTGGTCCTTGGGTGTCATTCTTTTCACCATGGCCTACGGACAAATGCCCTTCGACGAGGACGACGAGTTGAAAACAAAGTTCAAGATCATCCACGAGGATCCGGTCTATCGAGACTCCATTCCCCAGGACTTGAAGAGCTTGATAGCCTCCATGTTGTCGAAAGACCCAACGAAAAGACCAAACACCAGTCAGATCTTGAACTCCGCCTTCTTGATCGACGTGTACAACAAGTACTTGGACAAGGCGTCCCGCCGCACCAGCAACGACACCGAGTCCATCCTATCCATCAACCAGCATTACAGGGTCAACACATCTCCCTTTCAAACCAAGATCGAAAAGGATCTTGTGAAACGAATGAAGAAGCTCAATTTCAACACCGAAGAATTACAAAAGAGCGTTTTGGGCAACCAAATCAATTCCATCACTGCATTTTACGAACTCTCCCTCACCCGAGAATTTGCCCGAAAGAAAAGAAAATACTATCGTCAAAAGAAGGGCTACTTTGAGGCCCGAAGAACCCTCAATCGTTCCAGAAGCAAAGTCAAGAGCGTGTTGTCCTTGTCCGAATTGTCTCCTCAACCAATCGAGAAGATAAAGTCGTCTCTTAGTGTCAGCTCGATGAAAAACCACAGCAAGACCAACCTCAAGGGTCTCAATGATTCCATTGAACAGAAACGTGTGGACTCACATCTGTCCAAAAACTCCTACAGTGCCAGTTTCTCCAAGGACACTTCGTTTTTGTCCAATCTTCCCTCTTCTCCACCTTCTCCAAGAACTCAGTCACAGCCCGTTATTTCTACATCGGGCCAAATCAGTATTTCCGACTCACGAAGAGGAATCTCCAACAGACCTTCCATGGACGGAACTCCGCTAGAAAGAATCGTTTCATTCCATCCGGATTCGAGCAATATTCAAAGAATCAGCTTGGCTCAAAAATCCCAAGAGAGCTTGGATAAAAAGGCTAAATTCTTGAACAAATTAAAGTTCTGGAAAAACAACAAGAAATCCAACGATGACAATGAAAGTCTGATTAGCAACACCAAAACTTTCAACAGTACCGATAGCGATTTGGCGAAGAGTTCAGAAACAAAAAGAGACGAAGACGATGATCAGCTTGAGCTTGTGGCCAAAAGAACCACCCCGACGCCTCCGGCTGTATCTCAACTCGAAGACAGTGCTAAGATCTTACCCGTTGAAGAGCTGCCTCAGTTGAAGGAAGGCGATGGAAGTGGCTCGCTCACATTTGAAGATAGACACATTCGCCAAACTGAAGACAAGCCCAGGTCTCCTGCTAGTGAAATAGGCATTGTGAGGAGTTCAAAGCCCAGACCCTCGTCCATGGTATCGCAGTTTAGTCAATTCAGTCAGTTCAGTCAGTTCAGTCAGATGTCTACCATGATGTCGGAGTCTGACAATTTAGACGAGACCGACACCATGGAAGATGACGACGACGAAGACGAGGGCATGTACGATGTCAGTATGAATCAGTCACAAGATTTCAACCGGACTTCCAGTATTTCCAGTCAACCCAACAGAGGCAATCAGTTTAGAACCCGACGTACGACCTCCGAGAATTCCATCAAGTCCACCTCCACCACCAACGCCAAGCATCAGAAAAAGCTCTCTTTGTCGCAATTGTCGAGCAACTCGTCCGAAGACAGCTCGATTAAATCCAACAATATGTTTGGAATGCCAATTCTGACCAAGCCCGTCCACCCCGACCTTGATTCGGCCTTAGTACAAGTGCAAAATGCTCGGTCCAGCTCTCCAGAATTGGTGAAAAAGGAGAAACGGTGGAACTTGCCCACATCTAATTTCATGGGCTCTTCGTCAAACGGCTCTTTGGCAGTCCCTCCAGGTCCTGGGTCTCCATTGGGAGCTCCCTACAAATCCGACAATCCATTTTTCAGGTCCCATTCGCCTCCAGTGCCCAAACTTAACAAGCTGAGCTCCAAGTCAGGAAAGCCAGGAAAAGTCCTGGAACCTGCTTCTGCTTCTACTAAATTGAATGCTACGTGGACGAACAAGGCCACGCAGACAGATGTGTCCAAAAAGATCTACGAGCCGGTCATAGACGAAGAGGAAGAGGGCGATGAGCCAGGAAAGGAATAAAATTATCCTGGAAAGGAAGAGAGAGATCCTGAAGAGGAATAGAGAGATCATGGCAAGGAAGAGAGAGATCCTGGAAGGAATAGACAAACATGGAAAGGATTAGTGAATGCCTGGAAAGGAATAGAAGTGAAGTATAAAGTAGTGCTTCAGTCGCAGTTGATATGGCAAATAAAGGAGAATAATTCTCCAAAAATTAACCGAAAAGCGTGGGTTCGACCTAAAAGGTCAAATTGGTCCAATATACTTATCGAGATAGTGCCACATATACGTAGTACATAGTAAACACCCTGCAATGTCGACATTTACTTGTATGTTGATTTGTCTCTTCTTCTTAGTCTTTGCAATAATCTACATACTGCATCTGCGTGTGTGACACAAGAAAAATTTTGTATGAAAATTTCAACAACTTATACTACACTCCTAGTCTGAGCATCATGGCATCTGTTATAGTAGTGGATAACGAGTTGAAGGACTCCATCAGAGAGTACGCCCAAATCATTGATGGCGCCAACCAGAATACCGAGTTTTCTCAGCGTTTGGCCAAATTTTTCAAGGATGGTTCCAACGAAATCGCCAACAAGCCCGAATTGATCGAGGAGCTCTACAAGGAGTCTGGATCCGGTGTGTTGAGAAAATTGACCGACAAGGAGTTCGAGCCTGCCTTCAACCTCTTGATCTACCTTGTGGGTGAGATTGGAGGCAAACAGGCCTTAGACACCACCAAGTCTCCCCTCGTGCAAATCTTACTCGACACCAACCCCAAGACCAAATTATCATTGAGAGACAGAAAGTCCACCAAAACCTCCACCATCTTATCCGCCTTCAACACGATCTTCAACTTATTGCCCCCCACCTCCAAGACCAGAGTGTTCATTTTACATCAGATCTTAAATGTCATTGAAACTTCATACTTTGACTTCAGCATCATTGAGGACAACTTGAGCGCCAACCTTGTCCAATGGGCCAAGACTGCCCAGGCCTCTGATGCCGAAATCAAGGAGCTCTTCTGGAAATTCATCCAGTTGGACACCAAGTACACCGAGAAGTCCTTGCAAGTTATCAAGAGATTCACTCAATCTTACGCCTTGAGCATTGAGGAATTGAAAGCGTTGATCAAGTTTGCCTTGTCGTCCGAGACCGTCGACATCTCGTTCTTGGTGAATACCAACGTGGCCCAAGCCTTGGTGACTAACTCCAACGAGAACTTGGTCACCATCTTCAAACAATACATCTCTGGAGAAGTCGTTGAACAATCCAAAATTCAAGATGGTTTGCCAGCCGAATTCATTCACAACAAGTCCAAAATCTTGTCGTTGGCAAGATTTTTCAGTCAAGCATCTCATTCTAAAATCGTTTTCCAATACAGTGAAATACCAAATGGAGAAAATGCATTGGAACTTGAGTCCTTATTGGTTACTGCTATAAAAACCGGTATTCTCGAGGGTAAGTTGAATCAATTGGACCAAACATTCACTTTGTCTAGAGTCAACAGATTAATTGTTGCTGGAAACGACCAAGCAAACGTTGAAAACTGGAACGATGCCAAGAGAGCCTTGCTCGACTGGAAGGCCTCTTTGACCAACATCAAGGAGATTGTCAAGTCTTCGAGAGAAAACATCGTGAATGCCGGTTCAAATTAGGATATGTACAATAAATAGATCAATTTGGGCAGTTGTAATACAAATTAAATTAAATATTATAAGATACTCAGAATCTACGGATCTATCGACAGTAAAATCGGGTGCATTGGTTAGTCTTTCTCGTTATCGAGAACGACTAAGAAACCACCAACCAAATGCAACGAACCACACACGAAAACATCCACTTCGCCACCCAGGTAGTCATTGGAGTTGGACAAGCTCTTGATGATATTGACACCGGTTTGAATGTCGTGGAAAATGTGCTTTCTGGTGCTGTTCTTGTGTTTGGTGTCAAGGTCTGCCCAGGTTTGGGCCAATCCCTTTTGAATCACCAACTTGTCAAGCATCTCTTGCGAGGTGTTGACAGAAACCAAATCCGGGTTGTAGTTTCCGTCGGACCAGGTGATGTTGGTGGTGAAAATGACGTGGTCGAATTTGATGTGTGCATCACCCGTGTTGGTATTCTCATATAGCTTGGTCAACATCAAGTCTGCGTTTTCTCTGTTCTGTTGGTTGAATAGCAAGATTCTCAAGTTCCTGCTGTTTGCATGGGCCTTCTTTTTCATTTGGTCCTTGAACCAGATCGAGGCGATGTTGATGGACTCCATGGTGTGAGCACCATCGACGTACCAATTGATTTTCTCATAGCCGGGTTTGTTGGAAATGAGCTGGCACCTGCCATCCCAATTGATCTTTTCCAAGCCCGTGAGGAATTTCTGGGGCAATTCCTCCACAGCACCGTGCTCGTTGTATTTGACGAGCTCCGAAGCAGGAACACCCAATTTCTTCAAATGGATGTCGGCGATCTTGACGGCCAAGGCGGCGTTCTGCTTCTGGAAATCGCCGTTCAAGCCCAACACGGTGCCCTCGGGAATCACGTCCTGGTGGGAAATGATTTCCAAGCTGGAAACCTGTTTTTCCTTGGCCCGTTCCTTTATGACCTCGAGAGACTCGGGATATTCCAATTGGTCCACCACCACGGCCGGAGCGCCGGGCTTGAAAATGCCCGTCTTGTTCCACGCAATCGACTGGATGGTGTTGCCCAACATGGTGGTGTGGTCGATGCCCAAGGACGCAATGCCGGTGACGGTGGGCGTGTCTATGATGTTGGTGGAGTCGAACTCGCCTCCAACACCCACCTCGAAGATGGCCGAGTCCACGCCCTCCTGCAAGAACACGTGGAACGACATGATGGTCAAGTACTTGAAGTACATGGGCTTGGTGGTGTCGCAGGGCTGCAACGTGGGGAAGTCCTGGGGGGACGACGACGTGGACGACAACTTGTCCCACACGTCGAAGAAGTACTTGGTGAACTTGGACTCGGTGATGGAGGCGCCGTTGATGCGGATGCGTTCACGGACCGACTTGAGGTGGGGCGACGTGAACAAGCCGATCTTGTTCAAGGAGCCGCCGCCGTCCTGTTGATACTGCCTCAAGATGGACTCGGTGAAGGCACAGGTGGAGCCCTTGCCCTTGGTGCCGGTGATGTGGATGATGTTCATGCGGTTGAAGTCCTTGGGCGTGTAGCCCAAGCGGCGGATGTACTCGTGGACCTCGTTGATGGAGAGCTCATTCTTGTTGGCCTTGGGGCCCAACTTGCGGATGGCCTCGATGGTGGCAAAGTTGGACTGCAAGGTGTTTAGGGCGGCAATTGCATCTTTGTAGGATCTCTTCATGGCGGGGGTGGCGATGGGGGTGGTTTGTGCACCGAACGAAGAAGAAGAAGCAACAGGGGTGTGGACTGGGGGTTCTGGAGGTTGGCTCATAGATGGACAGATCAGAAAGTAAAATTTGAAGTAGGCGAAAAGGTGCGACCAGGGAGGTTGGTCTTGGAGACGTCGAAGGCGGACCGTGGTGGTTCTAGAACGTGTATAAGAACGGAGACACGACGACCTGGAGAAAGAAAAGATGGAGTAGGGATGTGTTGTTGTTTCTGCAAAATGCTGGCAAGGGGCAGTGCCTGCGTGTGCTGATAGGGCCGAGTCCAGATAGGCCGAGTGAAAAATACTGCGAAATAGCGATACAGATATGATGTGTTCGAAATAGATGAATAATTGTGAGGGTGATGAAATAAGGGTGATGGGATTAGAGTGAGGAGGGAAGGGGTGTAGAATGTGTGGCTTGTATTGGATGGAGGTGGAAAGAGATTACCTTGGTTCCAGGTGGCTGTCTGCTGTAATCAGACCTAATTAATATAAATAGATTACACGAAGAAAACAGAAGAGAGAGAGGTATAGTGATGGATTTGGGTAGAAAAGCCGTACGGAATGGTAACAGCGTCAATCAACAACGTCCGTACTTCGAATTACATTCACATTAGGTCAACTGAAATAGTGCGAGATTACTGACCATTCCACCAAGAATAAGCGATCAAGACCCACAGATAGGATGAAAGAGCAGGGAAGTGATGGACCTGGGAATATTGCAGATAACGTGTGCACGGGGAATTGCGCAAATTGGGGCCAGAAATTGACCAGTTGGATCTGAAAAATAGCCAAGATAGCAGAAAATTAAGGTATCTAGGAAATCGAGGAATTGGGGAGTAGAGCAACTCTGAAAATGAGAACCACTGTGAAATCAGGACCTAAGAACTGTAGAATTTAGAGCAATGGAAATATAGGGTACAATTTAGAGAAATGGAAATCTAGGGACAGAAGAAATTAGATAAATCGGAACTCTGGAAGATTGTTAGCAACTGTGAAATCAAGGACCTAACAACTGTAGAATTTAGAGAAATGAGACCTACGAAATATAGAATCTAGAGATATGGAAATCTAGGGACAATAGAAATTAGAGAAATGGAACCTAAGAACTGTAGAATTTAGATAAATGGGACCTAATAACAGTAGAATCTAGACAAATGGAAATCTAGGGGCAGTGGAAATCTAGGGACAGGTGAGTCAGAGAACGGTTGTGAGGACACTGTCGTGAGGACACCGTTGTCAGCAGCGTGTGGTGGCATACTGAAGTTTGAGAAACACTATGGCATCCTGTTGCTTGTAAAAGCCTATAAAGGCATTCTGTTGCTTGGAAAAACACTACATGGTAGGATTAACACTAGACTGACGTGGGCCCTCTCATTGAATCTACCCAAGGCTCAGATTGAGTGTCCTTAGTACAAGAACTAGCGAGGTAAAAAGGAAGATTTCGTAGCGAGAGCATTACACACAAACTAAAAATGCAGTCGATCACGATGTGACGTTAACATAGCAATTTGGGTCTGACCTTACAATTTCAACTAATAACCACCCAATTCCCAATCACCCTCTTTGTATTCTCGGTTCTGAGTAGCGAGACATCACTAAATCTAAAGTCTCGCTATTTTTCATCGCAGTAAAAGTATTCAAGAATCTACGAAGCCACGATCTGAGCACACGAATAGTCTCATTTATATTTATACATTTATACATTTATTCTCATTATAGACCCCACTTTCCTCTCCTCGTATATCAACTCTTTAGTCCTCTCTACATTGTATGTGGCTTTATCTCCATTCTCTTCTTGCCCTAACGTCCATCCACCACAATCCTGCATCTTCCCTATTCGCACTCTGACTCATACAATAAAAAGGGATATCTCTTCATACAATACACAGAGCCATCGTCAACCGAATCCATCTCTAGACATTCAACCAGTCTAGCCTCCGTTTTACTTCTCATCACCTCCGTCTTGAAACCTACCGGTACAAGTCTCCAGCCAAGCCCAAAGTCGCCAGTCCAAAGCCGCCAGCCCAAAGTTTAAAGCCCCAAGTTTTAACCCTTCAACTGCCCTTTCTTCCTTATATCTAATCCTGGTCTTGTCGAAATGAACAAGATCATTCATTAGAACTGTCGCTGGGACCCCAGAACTTTACTTTGGCTTTTTATCACGTTTTTTGGCTTTCACTTCCCGTCCAACCCCGTGTTGACTTGTACATTATAATCAGGTTTTTACTGCAATCGCTGGATCTATAGGAAGACAGAATTTCCCGGATCATCACATTGCTCCCACTCTCCACCATGGTTACGATTGGAGATAACATTTTCCCGGCTTCCAGACATTCTTCCGCCCAACAACCGTTGGCTACCCGGAGCAAAGCTCACGCTCCTCCTACGCCCGCTGCCTCGCCAGTGGAATCCGCCGCCGCCGCCGCCGCCACCTCATCACATGACCCTTTAGACTACCTCACGATGGCAAGCAATGACCCTGTTCCTTCTTCGCTCGATCTCACCAATGGAGACACCAGTCCTATGGAAGAATCGATTGATGACATTCCCTTGTTGGTCTCCGACCACGAGGGCTATTCCGACGATGAGAGCAGCTGTTCCGCCTTTTATTCCAAGCAAGGTGCCATCGAACAAGCCGCTATTCCTACCTCTTCTGCTGCTGCTGCTGCTTCTTCTGCTGTTTCTGCACCTACAACCACGCTTTCTGTTTATGCGACTTCTGTGACTCCTCAACTGCCTATTTCTCGCGGTCCCACTCCGATGCAGACCTCGTTGTCCGTTGAGGCAGTCAAGCGCTCTATGAAGAGCACTTCGACCCAGGTCGTGAATACTGGAGAGCTTACTCCCCAGGAGTTTAAACAGGAACGTGAGCAGTTGATGACCATTATCATCAAGTACGTTGCAACCAAGATCCAGAACTCGTTTCCACCTGAATCTCCCCACGGGACCAGCCCTAACGAGATTCCCTTGGACAAGTTCCTCTTGCTTCTCACTAGCAGATTGAGATTGTCGCTTCCGATGTTCATGAAAGGCATAATTTATTTATTCCGCTACATGGACATTATCTATTTGTTGAGATACCTCAACCAGTCGAATAACTTCGCCAACTACACCGACATGGGCTTTGAGTTGCGCAAGTTGATTGTTGGCTGCTTCAAGCTCGCCGTCATACGCGAGAAGAAGGTGCTTAGCTCGAATCCTCCAGCAGGAGGTTTGGCCAGGTTCGATTTGAACTGGCAGCAAATCGCTGGACTTCCCAACCACGAGATCAACAGTATTGTCAAGAAGATCGTGAACAGGATGAACGGCAAATTGAACATCAAGAACGTCGAGTTGTTCAAGTTGAAGTCGGAGATTTTCCGCTTCGTCAAGATGGTTTCTACAGAGGTTTAAACTGTGGGTGGTTTCTACAGGGTTTGATTTGTGGATGGTTTCTACAGGGTTTGATCTGTGGATTGGTTCCACGGGATTTGAACGTGGATCCGGGCCATTGGGGCCGGGTTCCACAATGCCCGCACGGGTCAGTATATAGTTGATGGATAAATGTTAAGATTAGTGAGTGTAGAGGAGGTGGGATGATGGTCTCGATTACGTAAGGAGTGCATTACTCAATGGTCCTGCATGTATTATGTTCATAATCTTATGCATATGCCCTATTACATAATTGTTCGGCCTCTGACAAATGCCCCTGTGTCCTTGCTGAGTGTGATTACGTAACGCCTGTTTCGCTGGTCTGTGTGCAGGATGCATGTGAGTCATTAAGCACATGGCCAGTACTGGCACCGGCATCGTCCACCAAGCGCCAGAGAACTCCAAAGAACGCATCATGCTCCCCACTGTGGCCGTCCGCACCATCGCCGTCGTTTTTTGCAACTTTCTACCCCAGATATGGGCCATATTCGCTGCTTCGGAGTGTGTGTAGAGTGAGTCATTTGGGGGTTTTGTGGCCTCTGATAACGCTCTTGCCGCTTTGCTAGATTGCCGCTTTAGGACGAAGCGACTTATGACTTATAAGCATCAGATCTAGAGAAGTCGAAAATTTTTCAATATAAAGCCTCGGACTTTTTCCCTGTTCCACTCAGCAAATCTACCAGAACAAAATGTCAGTTTCTTCCAATCCCTACGGACCCAACCCCAGCGACTTTTTGTCCAACGTCAACAAGTTCGAGCTTATCGAGAGTACCTTGAGAGAAGGTGAGCAGTTCGCCAATGCCTTCTTCACCACCGAGAAGAAGATCGAGATTGCCAAGGCCTTGGACGACTTCGGTGTGGACTACATCGAATTGACCTCGCCTGTGGCCTCCGAGCAGTCCAGAAAGGACTGTGAGGCCATCTGCAAATTGGGCTTAAAGGCCAAGATCTTGACCCACATCAGATGCCACATGGACGACGCCAGAGTGGCGGTTGAGACCGGCGTTGACGGAGTCGACGTGGTCATCGGAACCTCGCAGTTCTTGAGACAGTACTCGCACGGCAAGGACATGAACTACATTGCCCAGAGTGCCATTGAGGTGATTGAGTTTGTCAAGTCCAAGGGCATCGAGATCCGGTTCTCGTCCGAAGACTCCTTCAGATCCGACATTGTCGACTTGTTGAACATCTACAGAACCGTCGACAAGATTGGTGTGAATAGAGTGGGTATTGCCGACACCGTTGGCTGTGCCAACCCCAGACAAGTGTACGAGTTGGTCAAGACCCTCAAGTCGGTTGTTTCGTGTGACATCGAGTGCCACTTCCACAACGACACGGGATGTGCCATTGCCAACGCCTACACCGCGTTGGAGGCCGGGGCCAAGTTGATCGACGTGTCGGTGTTGGGCATTGGAGAGAGAAACGGTATCACTCCCTTGGGTGCCTTGATGGCCAGAATGATCACTGCCGACAGAGACTACGTCTTGTCCAAATACAAATTGCATAAGTTGAGAGACTTGGAGAACTTGGTGGCCGACGCCGTCCAGGTCAACATTCCTTTCAACAACCCCATCACCGGATTCTGTGCCTTCACCCACAAGGCCGGTATCCACGCCAAGGCCATTCTCGCCAACCCATCCACCTACGAGATCTTGAACCCATCCGACTTTGGTTTGACCAGATACATCCACTTTGCCAACCGGTTGACTGGATGGAACGCCATCAAGTCGCGTGTGGACCAGTTGCAGTTGAACTTGTCCGACGAGCAGTGTAAGGAGGTTACTGCCAAGATCAAGTTGTTGGGAGACGTCAGACAGTTGAACATTGACGACGTGGATTCCATCATCAAGGACTTCCATGCCGAGCAGTCCACGCCTGCCCTTAAGGCGCAGCCAGACGGAATCGCCGACGTTGATGACGAGCCTGCTGCCAAGAAGCAAAAGTCTGAGTAGGAAATGGGGTATCAAAAGTGCTCGTACGAGCTTTAGTTCTCATCTGTTATTTATAAATCTAGGTTAAAGTAAAGAGTGTAGAGAATGAGGGGTTATAACGAAGGGGATATATTATGAACAAGAGATGAAAGTGAGACTACATAACGAATACAGTAAAGCGATGTAATGTGAGAATACGTAACGAATAAAGTCAAGCGATGTAATGTGAGAATACATAACGAATAAGAGATGAAAAGTGAGACTAAATAACGAATAAAGTAAAGCGATGTAATGTGAGAATACGAACGAATAAGAGATGAAAAGTGAGACTAAATAACGAATAAAGTAAAGCGATGAAATGTGAGAATACATAACGAATAAGAGATGAAAGTGAGAATACGAACGAATAAAGTAAAGCAATGAAATGTGAGAGTAGATAACAAGAGATGACAATACATTGAATCAGAAAGATAAAAAGAGGAGATTGATGTGAGGGTAGAAAAAGAGATAAGGAAGGAACTAGGAAAAGGAGAATTTAGAGTATGAGAACTGGAATATGTATAGAACCCAAAGAGGCATGAGATTGAGGACACTCATGGGGACACTCGTATGAGTGAATCAAAAAGAGACTTAGAGGAGCATGAAAAGTAAAGGGACAGAAAACATAGCCAGATCCGTCCAAGCCACCTAACGAGACTATGAGATATGATCTAGTCAAAATGCCACAAAGAAGTAGAGAGTTACTAAAGACATGAATCGAATAGAGACTGCAAAAAGGAGAGAAGGAGAAAAATTCCTAACTGCTAAGTAGGGGTGAGATTGCCTAGCTGGAGTAGTCAAGGGCCTAGCTGGAGAAGTAGTAAGCTACTTGGAGAAGTAGTAGGCCAAGCTGTTAAAAAAGTAGTAAGCTAGTTGAAAAGGTAGTAAGTCGAGTTGAAGAAGTAGTAGGCCAAGCTTGAGAAGTAATAAATCTAGTTGAAGTAGTATGGATATATTCGATAGAAGTAGAAGATAGCTGGTATAGAATTAGGTAAAGCCTGCTAATGAAGTGAATGCCTAAAAAGTAGGAAGGACTTATCGCTACACACATCATTCACGCGAATGGTGTGTGAAAGATCAAGCCCGAAGTACGATTTTTCTGGCTTCATCCAAGGGACGAAAGGAAGGAGAATTCCAGAGCTGTAAGAGAATCAGCTAACTCTATGAAGTAATACAATTAGGACACTAAAAAGAGCACTACGTACGAACCCTGTAAACTATTCCCCCCACTATTGTTTGGTTAATAGTACTTTGATTTATGGTCTTCATCAATCATATCATGCGAACTTATCTACGCTCTGGTTGATCACATTGGAAGCAACTGAGGTCCAAGAATCCGAGGTGCTTAGGATAAGATCAAGTGAAATACAGTCCTACCCTTAATCACAAGTAAACCGAAGATACAATAGCATTGTGGCTACGTAACAACACGTGAGGGCTTGATTTTGGAGGCGATGGGCAGGTTCACATCATTTCCCACCGATTGGGCTCGTTCAGAGCCCCAACTGGGTCTGAGAGGATGCACGTGTAGAAGGACATGGCGGCGGTACGGAACTCGTAGAAGATGAGGAAACCAGTGGAAATGGTCCAATCAGAAACAGTAGTGCTGGCACTACTGCCAGCACTACGGATCCACACATATAGGAGGACCCACCTCTGGAGCTTCCCCTTTCCGCTTGTGTCGAATTACATTCTTCGGCATTCCAAGCCAGGGTGCATGCAGCCTATGCACGCAGGACCCGTCTCCGCATCTTGCATGAGGCGAAACCTGCACTCCCCACCTGGGTCTACCCCACTAGTCGGCCCAAGCTCGGCTTGTCCCAACTGAGTATAAGTAGACACCAGGCTGCCTTGACCTGGCCCTCGTTTCCTAGCTCTCCAATACCATGCCCATTCCTCCACTAGGCCCCTTCAAATCATTGGCCCCATTCACCGACCTGTTCTCGCTGTCGTCGGGCATCCCAGCCACACAGTCCGCCTACGGCTACGAGGCAGGGACCCTTGACATTGTCCGGTTCGACGACGAGGCCGTCCAACTTCCTCAGTCCAACGAGGTGTTGTTGAAGGTGGAAGCCGCGGGCCTCTGCATGAGCGACCCCCACCTCATCCAGGCAGGTCCGTTGGTCAAGCCCACGGAAAAAAACCCTCCCAAGAGGTTCGTCATGGGCCACGAAATTGCGGGTCAGATCGCCGCCGTGGGCGACGCCTTGAAGGACCATCCCACCTACAAGGTGGGAGGCCGTTTCTCCATGCAAATTGCGCTTGCCTGCGGCACCTGTGCCAACTGCCGTGATGGGGTGGACAACGCGTGTACCGTGAGCTTCGACGCATACGGGCTCAACATGCACGGCGGCTTCCAGCAGTACATGTTGGTGAAGAACTTGCGGTCGTTGCTTCCCATTCCCGAGGGCGTGAGCTACGAGGTGGCCGCAGTGTCGACCGACTCGGTGTTGACGCCTTTCCACGCCATCCAAAAGGTCAAGAACATGTTCACGCCCTTGTCCAAGGTGTTGGTGGTGGGTGCCGGAGGCTTGGGGTTGAATGCGCTCCAGATCCTCCGCAACTACGGAGTCAAAATCGTGTGTCAGGACGTCAAGGAGTCGTTGCGTGACACGGTGCTTGCCAATGGTGCCGACGAGTTCTACACCGACTTGGCCACCTCGGACCACGAGGTCGAGACCTTCGACGTGTGCTTCGACTTTGTGGGCATCCAGCCCACGTCCAACGTGTGCCAGAAGTACATCAAGGCCCAGGGCAAGATCGTCAGCGTGGGCTTGGGCCGGGCCAAGTTGAACGTGTACAACTTCCAGTTGGCACGCCGTGAGGTCCAGTACATCTTTGTGTTTGGCGGCAACTCCAAGGAGCAGTTGGAGTTGATGGACTGGATTGCCGCCGGCAAGCTCCGGCCCAACTTCACGGTGTACGACTTCAAGGAGCTTCCCACGTATTTGGAGAAGTTGGTGTGTGGCGAGGTGGAGGGCCGGGCGGTGTTCCGTCCTTCCAAGCTTTAGGGTGGGTAGATAATATATGAAAGTGTAAAGTAATTAATGAAAATAGAGACCAGTGAGAATGGAGCACAAGTGAAAATAGAGACCAGTGAGAATGGAGCACAAGTGAAAATAGAGACAAGTGAGAATGGAGAGACAAGTGAAAATGAGATTTGGGACATGGTAGATTGAGATTGTGCAGATTGTGCTAGATATGAAGATTGCGATGGGGAACTACCCTAGCATTGTGGTTTAGAAGGTCTGATGAATAGACTGGAAGACCAAATGAAGGGTTGGAATCGAAAATGAAGGATTGTGCTCTATGTGATTCCGATGCAGATTGTGATCTTGGAATACTCACACCAGGGGATTATGATTCTGAGTACTCACATTCCATAATCTGCAATACTCACATGAGCAGGTCTATTGATTGATATCATATGATTCTCCTGGGTCTCTGTGATTTCTGCCTATTGTCCCTATTGTCCCTACTCAGCTCTGTTTCATTCCCTCCTGTGACTCTACCTCAAACACTCGTTCTCATCTCTTCTATTCAATTCTACCATGATACTCTGTGATCCAATCCATTCTGGATTCTCTCTCTTCGCACTGGACTTTGGTGTTCACTCAAATCCGCAATACAGACGTTGTAGCACTACCCAAACTTCTCCATCCGTCTCCATCCGTCTCAATCCGTCTCAATCCGTTTCAATCCGTTTCAATCCATTTCAATCCGTTTCTCAATCCACTTTCACCAACCTTCTGGAAACGTCATCCGTATCTTCATTGGAACAGAAAGTACCTAGTGTCAAATCCATACTGCAATGTCCATATCCTCTAAATTCGCAGCCATTGGCCCGCGCACGTGACCTCGCCGCTCTCGGAAAAGACTTGCTCCACTATACTGTCTTTCATCTTCACCTATCTACTCCAATCTCCACACTCACCATGGCAAAGAAGGGAGGCGAAAACACCAAGAAAGCTGCAGGAAACGCCAGAAAGGCCGAACAGGCCAGCAAGAAAAAGGCCGGCCAAGAGGCCGCTGCCGAGGCCCAGGAAGCAGCCACCTGGGAAGAAGGCTCCAAGAAGGGCAACAAGAAGAAGGAAGACGCCCAGTTCAAAAAGGAGGAGGCCGCGCGGAAGAAGGCCGAAAGAGACTTGTTGTTGGCGGCCGAGGAGCTGGCGTTGCCCTCCAAGTCCGTCAAGTCCAAGCAGAGAGGTGCTGACAAGATAGCCGCCAGAAGAACCGGCAAGATCGACGACTTCTTGGACTTCAACAAGGACACTCCCGAATTGAGCGCCAGCGGCATCGAGCACGCGTTGGAGGCGTTGGCATTGACGCAAAAGGACGGCGGAGTCCTGGCCAAGGACATCGACAAGCATCCCGAACGGAGGGTCAAGGCTGCGTTTGCCGCGTACGAGGAGAGGAGAATGCCCCAGATCAAGGAGGAGAACCCGGGCTTGAGAACGCAGCAGATCAAGAACATGATTTTCAAGGAGTTCCAGAAGTCGGCCGAGAACCCCATGAACCAGGACACCAACGTGAGCTACAATGCCAGTCGCGACGAGATCGATGCGAAGAAGAAGGAGGTCAAAGCTGCGCGCGAGTCCAAGTTCCGTTAGGCACGATGGAGGGCCCAAACTGCAGGAAGTTGACAGAGAGAGGCAGTGATTATGGTAGGCAGTGATTATGGTAGGCAGTTGACCATTGAGGCAGCTGGCCATGGGCAGTTGACCATACGGATGGGGCTTAAGTATCTAATTGTGGATCTGATTGTGTGGATCTTCTGTTCCAAATGCCACGTCCGTTCTCTCGCCAATGCTTTGTTCGCACTGCGTCCCTGTCTAAGACCTCTCTGGCATTATCGCGTCGGCATAGCCAATAGCACAGTACATAATAATACCGATCCACGATCAATAAACAAGAACCAAATCCATGGAAAGCGCAGTCCAGGGTGTGTTTGTGATCTGCAATCACACACACATTCTTGTTCAGGCGTCCTTTTTCCATTTAGCATCTTCTGGTTCTAATTTTTCAATCTACACATGCTCACAGCAACCCGCCTAATCTTGACAAAGCACATTACAAACACATTGACATATATACCATTCAACCATTAGTCTCTCACTGATCTCACTGATCTCACTATTCTGACTGATCTCCCATTTCTTATCACCATCATCATGTGTCTCCTCATACTCTACCCTCCCTTTTCTCTCTCTTCCCTCTCTCTTCCCTCTCTCCATCTCTTCCCCTTTAATCCATCCGTGTCAGACTGCGATGGAAAAAACCTCATCTCTGCCGCAGTGCACGTCCAACATCCATCCTCTGAAGAACACGCCAAAAGCGCAGCCTGGCGGTGGACGTGAACGTCCATACCTGCAGGACCCGCGCGCCGCCCGTCCAATCAGAGCCCGCCGTCCGGACCCTCCTCCTCCGCACCCCAGTGTCCTAGCCGCCATCCCCATCTGAAGGCCCGGTCGTGCGCCCACCGCCGCTGTTTGCAACTTAACAAGTATAAATACTTCCATATCTCCCCAGCCCTCCAGCTCCAACTTTCCCAAAGCGGAAGTATTCCTGTTCGTCGTTTCCTTCCTGCCCACCCCGTCGGTGCCCTGTCCTCCCCCGCCGTCCCCCCGCCGTTCCTTCCCCGTCTCGGCCCCTCCTTCCTCCCGTGTCCTATCGCAGCGTCTCCTCCAACGCTCCAAGGCTGCGTTTGTTTAGCACATTTGGCCCACCATGTCCCGGCTCGAGCGCTTGGTGATCTTGCTTGAAACGGGCTCCACGCCCTTCATCAGAAACACCGCCGCCGACCAATTGTCCGACTTGGCCAAGGGCCACCCCGAAGAAATCATCAACCTCTTGGGCAGAGTGTATCCATACTTGAAGTCCAACAAATGGGAGACCAGAATAGCGGCAGCCCGCGCCTTTGGCGGCATTGTCAACCATGCAGACTTGTGGGACCCCAACGGCGTCACCGACATCGAGCCCGACCACGACGCCGCCCCCACAAACGGCTCCTCCAATGGCTCCACCAGCGTCAAGGCCGAGAACGACCTGGGCATCAAGATCGAAGAAATCAGCGTCAAGATTGAGGACGAATCGCAAATCAAGTTGGAGCAGGACGCAGAATTGAAGAAGTTGGACGACAATTTGCTGAATCTCGTCAGTTTCGACTCATTCCATCTCGCCGAGCTCTTGAAAAGCGGCAAGCGTTTCCTCGCCTCCCGGGCCGACGACGACTCCAGTGTGGAGTCCAGCATCTCAGACGATTCCTTGATCGGAAAGTTGAAGAGACAAAAGGCAGCCTTGAATCTCGACGACGATGCTCTGACCATCAAGTCCGAATCGCCCCCATCGTCCATTTCCCCCTCCACCACCCCTCCCATCAAGGCCGAAACCACCCCGCCTCCATCAGAACGCCCAGGTGCCCCCTCGAAAACGGTATCCAGCACCAGATTAAAAGCAATGCAGAAAAGAAGGGCCAAGGCCAACGCTAAATCCAATGCATCCAAGATAAAACCAGTGGATATTTCACAGAGTTCCATATCCAGAAAGTTGGTGGAAGATGGCGAAGAAATATCTTCAAAGGACAGTAACACCCCTCAGTTTGATGTCACCTCACAACAAGGCGGTGAAAAGTTGGTGGTTGAAACCAAGGCTACAGAGTTGTCTCCGTTGTTATCTCAGCATGCAAAGGTGGCTGGTTTGGTGTGGCAATTCCAAGGAGTTTATGAACTACTCTTGGCGGACTTGTTTGACGATAAGTGGGAAATCAGACATGGCGCTGCTCTTGGTTTGAGAGAATTGATCAAAATTCATGGCAAGGGTGCAGGCAGAGTAATGAAGAAATCTGCCGAAGAAAATGATTCCAATAATGCTGCCACTTTAGAAGATTTGGCGGTCAGAATATGTACTTTATTTTCATTGGATAGATTCGGTGACTATGTTTCTGACACCGTTGTTGCTCCAGTGCGAGAATCTGGAGCTCAGACTCTAGCTGCATTGTTCATTCATCTAAGCGATGAAGTTGTTATCAAAACTTTCAACTGTCTATATGCCATGGTTTTACAAGAGAATATGGTGGTCAAGTGTTGGGAAGCAAAGCATGGAGGTATGCTTGGTGTGAGATATTTTGTCAGCGTAAGGACTGACGTGCTCTTGGCTAATCCACATTTACTTGACATGGTTGTCAATATGGTACTCCATGGTCTTCAGGAAAGTGACGATGATGTTCAATCAGTTGCGGCATTAATATTGGCACCAATCGCCAATCAGTTTGTCAGCACCAGGCAAAATCTTATTCACACACTCTTGAGTGCTATTTGGGATTCCTTGGTTAATCTCAGAGATGATTTATCTGCATCCATTGGTTCCGTTATGGATCTTTTGGCTAAACTTTGTACCCATCACGAAGTCATAAAAATTATGCAAAAAGACGCAGCTGAGAATGATGAGAATTCATTCAAAAACTTGATTCCAAGATTATATCCATTCTTGAGACATTCCATCACAAATGTTAGAAAGGCCGTCCTTAGAACCATTATGGAGTTCTTGAGCATAAAGGATTCTAGCACAAAGGGATGGATAGACTCTAAAACATTAAGATTGGTTTTTCAAAACTTATTGGTAGAGCAGGTTCCTGATGTCCTTCAATTATCTGCAAAAGTCTATGATTCTTTGATTGAAGAGATTCAAAATCATCAAGATGTATTGCCATCCATTGACGAAATCTTCGGTGCAAACTTCCAACCTTTATTAACATTATTGATGACACCAATTGGTATCTCAAGACACAATTATCAGATGGATACAAGTCTTATAGTTCGTCCATCGGGTCATAATTTAGGCTCTATTGATTTGACTGATGAAGACAAAAAGGGAAAGAAGAGAAAGGCAAATGAACCTGCTTCCAACGACATTCCATTTGGTGAAGATTTGCGAGTCAATATTGACGCTCCAATTTTCAAAGGTGACGTGATGTTAGTGGGATATGATAAGTTCATTGCCACTAGAAGTGCGGCAACGCATGCCATTGGTGTCACCCTTTCGTACATTGCAGATGAAGGCATTTTGAATCAAGTTTTTGCCTCGATTTTGAACTACATGAACTCTCCTCATGTCACACCAAGATTGTTTTCGTCATTGGTTATTGAAGAATATTCAATTGCGCTTAAGGAGAGAGGTTTGGAGCCATCTAAGCAGGCGGTTGATCTTTTCAGTGATCATATTTTGAGCTTGCTCCAAAATCCTGAACTGGTTCCTAACTTCCGTGAACTAGTTCCCACTTTGAAGTCTGTCAGGACGTCATGTTTGCAATTATTTGATGTGTTTATCAGCACTGCTAAATTGCCTCCTTCAAAAGTTCCTCAGCTTCCAGTGGTTGTTCAGGGTGAATCTGAAGCTGGTCCTGGAGCTTTCAGTCTCGAAAATGCAGAGACAATTGCTAATGAGACATTTAACAAGTTGAAGAAAAGCTTAACTTCGACATATCGTATGTCTTCTAATCAAGCTCTAGAGGACAGTAAGCATAGAATTACAGTCGCAATTGAAGAAGCAAGATCCATACGTACACATAGAGTTACTGGAATTTTGGCAGCATATGCGGGATCTTTGTTGGCATTGTCTGGCGTTCCTAAAAAGCTCAATCCTATTATCAGATCCCTCATGGATAGTATTAAGCAAGAAGAAACCTTGATTTTGCAACAAAAGTCTGCCAAATCTGTCGCACGTCTTATTGAAGCATTGGCAAAAGTGGGAAAGAAGGGTGCTGCGGATAAAATTGTCAAAAATTTGTGTGCCTTCTTATGTGTGGATACCTCTGAAGTACCTGAGTTTCATCACAACGTCCACTTTAAGGATATCATACTTTCTTTGAGAAAAGAAGAAGCAAAGACTGATCCCGCAGACATCGCTGCTCATGAAAAGGCAGTACACGAGGCCAGAATTAAACGTAATGGTGCCATTCTTTCATTGGAATCATTGTTGGATATCTACAGAGAAAAGTTGTTTGACGATGTTCCAAAATTGAAAGAAATAATGATCGAACCATTGAATAAATTCGGTCAAATTTCTGAGACTCCTGATGATGTAAATGGACAAAGCATCATTGATGCTTTGGGTATACTTCGCGCATTATTGCCCAAGTTGCATCCAAGTTTGTGTGCTGAAATCACGGAGAAGCTTGACCTTTTTGCTCCTGGTTTGAGCTCGGACTATTCGGTCTTCCGTTACTCAAGTGCAAAATGTCTCGCAACTATCTGCTCTGTCGCTCCTACAAAAGCCTTTACTTTCTTGATCAAGAATGTTTTGCCGATGTTGAATAATGCTGGTGAGCCTAAGGAAAGACAAGGTGCAATTGAAACGATTTATCACATCTCTTCCACAATGGGCTCTGACATCTTACCATATATTGTTTTCTTGATTGTTCCAGTATTAGGAAGAATGAGTGACTCTGATCAAGATGTTCGTGTTCTTGCCACCACCACATTTGCGGCTATCATTAAATTGGTTCCCTTGGAAGCGGGAATCCCCGACCCTGACGACATGCCTCAAGACTTGTTAGAGGGCAGGGAAAGAGAGAGAGACTTCATTCAACAAATGATGGACCCAACCAAGATCAAACCATTCGAACTTCCTGTTTCTATCAAGGCAACGTTGAGAAAGTATCAACAAGAAGGTGTCAATTGGTTAGCATTTTTGAACAAATATCATTTACACGGAATTCTTTGTGATGATATGGGCTTAGGAAAAACCTTGCAAACGATTTGTATTGTTTCTTCTGACCATTATATCCGGGAAGAAAATTTCAAGAAGACCCAAGCTCCAGAATATAGAAAGCTTCCTTCTTTGATCATTTGTCCTCCTTCGTTAACTGGTCATTGGGAACAAGAACTTAACCAATATGCTCCATTCTTAAAGGTGTTGGTTTATGCTGGAGGTCCAAGCATTAGGGCTCCACTTCGTTCCCAGATTCCAAATGTTGATGTGGTTGTCACTTCCTACGATGTTGCTCGTAATGATGTCGAGCATATCACTGCCCATGATTTCAACTATTGTATTTTAGATGAAGGTCACATTATCAAGAATGCTGCATCTAAGCTTACTAAATCCGTCAAGAGAGTTAGAGCTGAGCATAGGTTGATTCTTTCAGGAACACCAATTCAGAATAATGTCTTGGAATTGTGGTCCTTATTTGATTTCTTGATGCCTGGTTTCTTGGGAACGGAGAAAATCTTCCATGAAAAGTTTGCCAAGCCAATTGCAGCTAGCAGAAACAGCAAAACTTCCTCAAAGGAACAAGAAGCTGGTGCTTTGGCTTTGGAATCATTGCATAAACAGGTGTTGCCTTTCATGTTACGTCGTCTCAAAGAAGATGTCTTATCCGACTTGCCACCAAAGATTATTCAGGATTATTACTGTGAATTGAGTGACTTGCAGAAGGAATTGTACAAGGATTTTGCTAAGAAGCAAAAATCTACGGTTTTGGAAGAAGTTGGAAAGGGTTCAGACGAAGGTGGGGCTGAAGCTAAGACGCATGTCTTCCAGGCTTTGCAGTACATGAGAAAGCTCTGTAACCACCCAGCCTTGGTTCTTTCTCCCGACCATCCAAAGTTTGCTGAAGTGACGCAATACTTGCAAACGCATCGTTCGGATATTCGAAGTATCGACCACGCTCCCAAGCTCTTATCCTTGAAAACATTATTACTTGAATGTGGAATTGGTGTGAACGACAGTTCGTACTCGTCTGCCAAGTACCAACAGAAGCAAAAGCAGCAAATGTTGACTACAGAAGGTGTCATTTCGGAACACCGTGCTCTTATTTTCTGCCAGCTCAAGGATATGTTGGACATTGTGGAGAACGAGTTGTTGAGAAAGCATCTTCCGTCGGTGACGTTCATGAGACTCGACGGTAGCACGGATCCGCGGGAGAGACAGTCGATTGTGCGCAAGTTTAACGAGGATCCTTCCATCGATGTGCTCCTCTTGACCACCAAAGTCGGTGGTTTGGGGCTCAACTTGACGGGAGCCGACACAGTTATTTTCGTGGAGCACGACTGGAACCCTATGAACGACTTGCAGGCGATGGACAGAGCACATCGGTTGGGACAGAAGAAGGTGGTGAACGTGTACAGATTAATCACCAAGAACACGTTGGAGGAGAAGATCATGGGTCTCCAGAAGTTCAAGATGAACATTGCTTCCACCATTGTGAACCAGCAGAACGCCGGGTTGAACTCGATGGACACCAACCAGTTGCTTGACTTGTTCGACGTGGACGAGTCCGCGGTCAAGGTGAGCGAGGACCGCGACGCCGAGAAGGAGGCCAACGTGCCCGACGACGTTGCTGGCGGCCTTACTGGTAAGGCTGCCGGGGCGGTGGGCGAGTTGGCGGACTTGTGGGACGAGTCGCAGTACGAGGAGGAGTACAACCTTGACAATTTCATCAAGACACTCAAGTGAGAAAAGATACATGGGCACTCTAGCAACCAGCAATTAGCGCATTACACACTACAACCTCCACCCTGGCACCTTGCACCTTCATCTTTCACCTTAACCTTCCTCCCTACAAGCCGAACACCCGCCTCCACTACATAGCTGATTCTGTATATTACTCTAGGAAATTTTTTCAGCCCGCACTACACCCCATTAAATCCATCTCATCTCAAATTCCACTACCAACATCTCCATCCCTACCATGAGCAAGGACAGGATCATCCAAATGGAGCAGGATGCCGAATCCAGCTTTCCGTTTCTCGTTTCAGATGAAAAGTCTGCCACACTGCGTGCACCAGAGCCGCTTTCTGTCAAGCACAAGCTCCCAGTCACCGAGACCCCGAAGTGGGTCCATTTCATTGCCGGAGGCGTGGGAGGCATGGTGGGTGCCATTGTGACGTGCCCATTGGACGTGATCAAGACCCGTCTCCAGTCGGACGTCTACCACACGCTCTACAACAAGACGCCCAAGTCCAAGAACCCCGTGGTCCAGGCAGGCCAGCACTTGAAGGAGACCTGTTCGGTGATCAAGGAGCTCTATGTGTCGGAGGGCACGCGGGCGTTGTTCAAGGGCTTGGGCCCCAACTTGGTGGGCGTGATTCCGGCCCGTTCCATCAACTTCTTCACCTACGGCTCCACCAAAGAGGTGTTGTCCCGCAACTTTGCCCACGGTAACGAGGCCACCTGGATCCACTTGGTGGCGGGCATCAGTGCCGGCTTCGTCACGTCCACCGCCACCAACCCCATCTGGCTCATCAAGACCCGTCTCCAGCTTGACCGCACCAAGGGCTTGCACTACAAGAACTCGTGGGACTGTCTCAAGCATGTGGTGAAACACGAGGGCATCCGGGGCTTGTACAAAGGCTTGAGTGCCTCGTACTTGGGCGGTATGGAGTCCACGTTGCAGTGGGTGTTGTACGAGCAGATGCGCATGTTCATCAACAAGCGGTCGTTGGAAATCCATGGCGCCAGTGAAAAGAACAAGACCACCAAGGACTACATTTTCGAGTGGTCGGCCCGTTCAGGAGCAGCCGGTGCAGCCAAGTTCATTGCCTCCTTGATCACCTATCCCCACGAGGTGGTACGGACCCGTTTGAGACAGGCCCCATTGGAAGCCACAGGCAAGCCCAAGTACACGGGATTGATCCAGTGTTTCCGCTTGGTGATCAAGGAAGAGGGTTTGGCCAGCATGTACGGCGGCTTGACGCCGCACTTGTTGAGAACGGTGCCCAACTCCATCATCATGTTCGGAACTTGGGAGCTTGTGGTTCGGTTATTGTCATAAAACATTTAGTTGATGGTGTAAATAGGGTCTTGTAAATAGTGTACATATAGCTCTCGGAGCTGGTCGGCATCAGGCGTAAATTGATATTATTATTGAGTGTTGTAGATACTGTGAATAGATGAGATTAATAGCTGAATTAACTGAGCGTTTTATGAATATTGCTCTGAACTAAGTGAATATTTATTGAGCTCATTAAGTACGGAGTTTTATGTAATGAGCAGTGAACTAAGGGAATATTTATTGAGTTCATTAAGTACGGAGTTTCATATTAATTAGCTCTGAACTAAGTGGGCCTTATATTAATAGAGCACATTAAGTATTGAGTTTTATATAATGAGCTTTGAATTAATTGCTTAGTTCACATTAATATTGTGTTCATCAATTATGTGAGTCTCATGTTAAAAAAGGTCTTTATAAATTACTGAGTCTTATATTAATAGAGCTCTGAATAATCACTGTGTGTGCTATACCGAGCTCTTGAGTTAACGGGTCTATTATTATTGAGCTAATAATTATTAACATCGCATTGAACTGTGTCTATCATTATTGAGCTAATAATTATTAACTTCGAGCATTGAAATTGAGCCTGAAAAATTAATATGCTTTATCATTAGAATGAACTCAATAATTACTGAGTCTATGACTGTTGGACCCTTGAACATTATCTTGTTCATTATCTTGACCTTGCTTGACAATCGTAGCTCATGAAAAATTCGTGAGTCTAAAACCTTATATTGATCCTCGGAAGTTATTTGAATTTTCATATCTTGATTGCGTTTTTGAATACTGAATGATGAATAATGATTGAATATTACAATGCTTATGACTAACTTTCAATTGTTGTTTTAGACTATCAATTGACTCTTTGAGATAAAGCATTATGACCAGGAGTGCTTGATGACTTGAAACGATAAGTTGACTTACTCTATTGGAATGATCTTGTATTGGATCTCTTGAAATTGACTGTCTTGGAATAATGTCAGAAATTGGGAGTACCATTATGAATTGAATCTGTTGTGATTATTTAGTATTGCTTCATTAGTTCTTTCCCCATTACTGGTAGCTTTAAATATCGGGCTTTTGCTTCTTTTGGTGGAGCTCTTCCTCGGGAGAAAGATCAGAAATACTCATTTGCGTAGGTTCTGTGTCTATTTTCCGCTTCTGGATGGCCCTAGGGGCGAATTTATATGAGGTGGTCGCCTCCTCTGCAATCTCCTTTTGTGGGGACTTCCGGTCGGTATTCACCACAATCTTGTAGAATTTTGGAGGGCTTCCTTGGGGCATGAATATGCCCATCGCTTCAATCCGGGGGTCTTTCTCGTATGGCTGTGTCTGGTTACGTCTCAACGGCACCTTTGCATTGGGTAGATCCTTGTTTTTCGGCACTTTGCCCAAAGGATTCAATTCTGGATTGAAGTATACCGAAGACCTGCCATGGAGCAAGTTCTGGTCGATCTGCTTCTGTTTCTGTTCGGCTTCGAGCTTCGCCTTGAACGGAGTGAGCTTATCTTCATGCAAGTAGTTCTTTTCGATGAATTCCCAGTCCTCCTTGAGGATGGCTAGTCGTTTTGCCTCGTGTGGAGCCAATGGGTCCTGTTTCTCCAACCTGTGGATCTGGTAGTATAAGCGAATAGGGTCGATGTTCTGGACTTTTTGAAGCTTGTGCTGGTGCTTCTGTCTCTGTTGGATGTGTTTCTGCAGTTTCTGCTCATTCTTGCGGACCTCGGAGGCCAAGCTCCAGTTCTTTCGAATCATGGCTATATTTCAATTTCGCAGTATCAAATCTAAATCTCAAATCTAAGAATCTCAATACATCAAATCTCAAACTCATCAAATCTAATAATCTCAATATCTCATCAAATTCAATATCTCAAATCATCAAATCTATCTTGACTATTCCAATAATAGACACCATATTACCATGAATTCCAATGGCTCGGTGTCCAGCTTTGACAACTCCCAGGTGCCTACCGACTCGCTAGAGTCCATACGGAACCGGTTGAACCAGGCACATCTTTCCCTCCGTAAGTTGGCCGAACAAGTCAACCACCACAACAGACACCCCACCAAGGTCAAGTTGCCCAACTACGCCCATTTCCAGAACCAATTCCAGATCTTGATCACCCAGATCCACTCCATCGCATCCAACTTGAACAACAACGACGAGTTGCTCTCCAACACCAACGTGTATCCCATTCCCACGTTTCCCACCACCCAGCAAGAGGGCTTGGTGACGACGCTTCTCCGGAAGAAGGTGTTGCCAGAAGTGGACGACTGGATCAACAAGGCGTTACAGGAGAGCGACGGCATCACCAACAACGACGAGTTTGCCCAGTGGTGTTTTTCCAAGGTCCAGGAATTGAGGGAAGACTTCCAGTTCTACGGGTTCAACACAGTGGAAGAGTTGGACTACTTGGAGACGGCAGACGGCAAGAAGGAGACAGCAGAAAAGGAGAAGCTTGAAGAGGAAAGACTGGCCAAGGAGTTTGAGATCACGGGCGGTGTCAAGGGCCTCACTCCCAATCAAGTGCAGAAGTTCTTGTGCCAAGGCGTTGTATGATATAGGTGACTACTCAAATGAGAATAAGAAATTGAAAAGATTAGCCAATTATGAAGATATTTCACCGAATAGTCAATTAAGACAGATAATTCATTGAATGGTCATCATGAAGATATTTCACTAAATTTTCAGACAGATAATTCATTGAATAGTCATTATGAAGATATTTCACTAAATTTTCAGACAGATAATTCATTGAATAGTCATTATGAGGATATTTCACTGAATTTTCAAATATGACAGATATTTCACTGAATTTTCAAAGAAGACAGATAATTCACCGAATAGTCAATTTAGACAGGCTTCTTTAATCGAGACATTCATCTTCAAGCGAGAAGGTGACTTCAATTCATCTAGACTTCATTCATTTGAGATTGTGAATTGAATCCAATTGGGAGTGGTCATCTACCACCATGAGAATGGTCCCACGATTAGAATGGTTCTGAATTCTTCATTCAGGAAGTGGCGTTAATTCCACTTCGATCTGGCCGGAAACCATCACTACAGGCCTCAAAGTAATTGTACAACAAAGAATTAGTGCAACAATACAATAGTATGAAGCACCACGCTATACATTGCAATAATATAATGAGATTGCCACTCATCTCAACAGTATAATATTTACATAGCACAACCCAATCCAAAGTAATTGTTTTATGAAGTACCACGCTATTCATATGTATCTTCCATTGAATCCAATAATACAATTTGTATCAATCAATCCAACTGTAATATGTATCCATTAATCCAATAGGAATATTTTTGCTACTCAATCCAGGTAATATGTATCCATTTAATCCAATAATATAATTTGTATCATTCAATCCAGGTAATATGTATCCATTGAATCCAATAATACAATTTGTATCGTTCAATCCAATAGTTGTATCCATTTAATCCAATAGTAATATTTGTGCTACTCAATCCAATAGTAATATGTATAAGTTATTCAATGTAATTGTAATATGTATGAAGCACCACGCTATCCAATGTAAGTGTAATAGTATTGACTACCGTGCTATTCAATAATATTTATAAATACCACGCTATCCAATGTAATAATATATGGCCACGATATCAATATTGTAGTATATGAAGCCACGATATCAATATATAGTATATGAAGCCATGATACCAATTGTCTTGTAATATAATACTCACTGTAGTGTAATATGATCTTCACAGTACTTGTAATATACTCAATGTCTTGTAATATACTCAACGCACTTGTAATATACTCAATGTCTTGTAATATACTCACAGTACTTTAGTATACTCAATGTCTTGTAATATACTCACTGTACTTGTAATGCCTTGTAATATAGTACTGCACTGTAATTCCCACCTACTCAAGGTCGTAGTAGGCACTGTAAAAGTACAACAATGCGAAGACGAAGAACGCAATGGCACCCCCCAAAGTGACGTTTCTCATGGAGATCTTCTTGGCCAACAACTTGCCCCCGATGCAAGCGGCCAAGGTGCAGATGAAATGGCCCACGATGGCCCCCAAAATCACAAACCAGTACTCCGAGCCGGCGGCCATGGCAATGGTGGCGATCTGCGACCGGTCGCCCCACTCGCCCAAGAACGTCATGACAAACACCTGGATCCACACGGGTGACAACACGAACGAGGCCAAGTTTTTGACCTGGTCGCCCAACTCCTCGTACCATTGCTTGGCCTTGGAGGCGCCTCCCTGGCCGGCCTCGAGGTCGCCGGCCTCGCTGTGCTTGGCGTGCTCGATCTCCTCCTCCACCTCGGCCAACTCCTCCTCCACGCCCAACTCCTTGGACATCTCCAAGCCCTCGTTGAGGAGCTTGAAGCCGAACACCAAGAACAACACCGACGCGAGGAACTGGGTCAAGCGACGCGACAAGAGCGTGGGCAACGCGTGGCCCACCAACCCGGACAACACCGTCATGACCGCCAACGACGCAAACGCCGCAGAGAACACGATGTAGCGGGAATGTCTCATGGCCATCAACGCCGCGATCAAGAAGGTCTTGTCGCCGATTTCTGACACCACAATCATGGAGATGGACATGATGAACGAGTTGTAGGCGCCGGAGTCCTGGGCAGCGGCGTGGTCCTTGGCCTCCTTGGCCTCGTGGGACGCGGGAATCAACGGCTTTTTGGCATGGGGAGGCGTGGGACTGTTTTCTTCATCGGTCAAGGGAGACACGTTGAGCTTGTCGTTGCTCTTTTGCACGGCACCAACATCACCGGGTCTCTTAGGGTCGGCCACGGCGCCGAGGGCGCCTGCCGCCATCATGGCACAAACAATGACTGAGACCTTCATTGCAATACACACTCAATGAAAAGGTCAAACAGGAGGAGTAGGATCTTATAAATTTTCAAGTCCGAGGCCGTAGGCGGTACGCGGACTACCACACGTCTATGGGCTCACTTTGATGAGAGAAAGGAGAGAAAGGGGAGAAAGGAAGAGAAAGGGAAGAGAAAGGGGAGGGAAAGAGAAGGGGGGTGTAATTAGTAGAGGATTAATGGGTTACATGGATTGTATTGGAGAGAGGAGAGGAATCTACTTGGAGATGCAACAAGATGTATCGAGATGGAATTTCATAGATGGAGATGGATGTCAGTGTCGCGAGAAAGTAACAGAGAAACAACACGTGAGGACATGCAGCGTGGGTTGTTGTGACGAATAGGGGCAATATAGGAGCAGGCAGAGAACAGCGAGGGAACCAGATATGGACAAAGTCTCGAGACTCAATGGAGAAGAGTTGTCATCTACTAGTATAATATTGAATATTGAATATTGAATATTGAATATTGAATATTTAATATTATTGTAATATTGAATATTGTAATATTGCAATATTGAATATAATATTGTGTTTCTTAATTATATCTGGCGACGATTATTGGTCTGAATAATTGCAAGGTACAATTCTATTCCAATGGAGTGTCGTAGCGAGATAGCCACGTCATTTGCCGCAGGTCCATTTCAAATGTATTTTTTAGCCCGATTGCATACTTGCATGTTTGCATTTACGTCTACTTTGTATTTGTTGCGTATCACCAAATGCCGCCCATTTCCATGCCCAACAAGTAATATTACTCCAAGTACGTAAATATTGACATGTAATGAGATATTCTATCAGCCTATGAATTACAATTATGATTAATTCCAGTACTATCAGCCCTATTAATTATTATGAATTAGTTCCAGTACTATTACTTCCATTAATTACTGAAATATGAATTAATTTCCAGTACTATCTGCCCTTTTAATTACAATTATGTTTAATTTCCAATTCTATTACTTCCATTAATTACTGAATTAATTCCATTACTATTACTTTCATTAATTACTGCAATTATGATTAATTTCCAGTGCTATTACTTCCATTAATTACTGCAATTATGATTATTTTCCAGTACTATTACTTCCATTAATTACTGCAATTATCCTCTCATTTATCTCATATTTGTCCATTCCATCTATATCCCTCTTTATCTATTCCATCTATTCCATCCTTCTACATCTCTTAACAATTATGTGTACTAACTATGCGCGATCGTAGATCTATGAATTTATGTATGCAGCTCAGTGATGAGCAGATGGCAATGGGTTATCCACAACCTTACCCTCCTTGACTTTTCCACCGTCAACCCAGCCACCATATTTGACAGGCTGGTGTGCGTTGAACTGGTTGATTCTCTCCACCATAAGAGGTCTGAAAGACTTGATCAAACCTTGGACTGGCCAAGCTGCAGCATCTCCCAAAGCACAGATGGTGTGACCCTCAATATCCTTGGTCAACTCGAAGATCATGTCGATCTCCTTCTCGGTGGCTTGACCCTTGACGAATCTGTCCATCATTCTGGCTAACCAGGTGGTACCTTCACGACATGGGGTACACTGGCCACAGGACTCGTGCTTGTAGAAAGCAGACAATCTCTGGATGGCTCTGATCATGTCGGTCTGCTTGTTCATCACGATAACGGCGGCGGTTCCCAAACCGGAACCAACGTCTCTCAAGGCGTCGTAGTCCATCAACACATTGTCACACACCTCCTTGGTCATGACAGGCACGGAAGAACCTCCGGGAATGACTCCCAACAAGTTGTCCCATCCGCCCTTGACACCACCACAGTGCTTCTCCAACAACTCCTTCAAAGGAATCGACATCTCCTCTTCAACGGTACATGGCTCGTTGACGTGACCCGAGATACAGAACAACTTGGTACCCTGGTTTCTCTCACGGCCGAACGAGGCGAACCAATCACCGCCTCTTCTGACAATGGTGGGGGCCACGGCAATACTCTCGACGTTGGCCACGGTGGTGGGTCTGCCGAACAAGCCGACACCGGCAGGGAATGGGGGCTTCAATCTGGGCTTACCAGCCTTACCCTCGATGGACTCGATCAACGCGGTCTCTTCACCACAGATGTAGGCACCCATGCCTCTGTGGATGAACACGTCGAAGTCGTAGCCGGAGCCACAGGCGTTCTTGCCGAGGAAGCCGGCCTTGTATGCCTCGTTGATGGCGCCTTGCAACACGACGGCCTCGTTGTAGAACTCGCCTCTGATGTAGATGTAGGCGGCGGTGGCATTCATGGCACGGCCGGCCACCAAGCAACCCTCCACCAACTTGTGGGGGTCCTTTCTGATGATTTCTCTGTCCTTGCAGGTTCCGGGCTCTCCCTCATCGGCGTTGACCACCAAGTAACGGGGACCTGGGTTCTTCTCCCAGCCAGGAGGGTTCATGAACGACCACTTAAGACCAGAGGGGAATCCTGCACCGCCTCTTCCTCTCAATCCGGACTTCTTCATCTCGTCAATGATCCACTTGTCGCCCTTGACCAAGATCTCCTTGGTCTTGTACCAGTCGCCCATTTTCTGGGCCGACTTCAAGTCATGGCCGTACTTGCCGTAGACGTTCTGGAAAATACGGTCTTGGTCTTTCAACCCTCCGTGAACACGGTTGGGGGTGGCGGCGGCGTCGGCACTGGTGGCCAACCTTCTCAATGGTATCCTCAAGTTGGAACGGAGCATTGGAGAACTAACACGGCGAATACGCTAGAAGACGGGGTGTTGTTTCTAGACAATCAATAGTTGGCTGCTTGATATGCAAAAAAATTTGTTGTATGTAATTGCATTTGTCGCGACACTATTGGATGGTTCTGGGTCACGTGCCGCGAGGGAGAATGTGAGTGGATGGAGAGGGGGATGTAGGGATAGTGGGGGTGGGTGGGGGAGTGTGTGTGTGATTGGGGGTGTGGAAGTAGTGGAGCTGGATGGATCTGGTTATTTTTTGCAAAAGTTTGGCCTTTTTCCAGCTTTTTCTGCTGCGTTTGGAGTTTTTGGCAACTAGAAGTGATGAAAATGGCAATACCATCTAAGTAGAAGGACCCTTTTGGCACGACGACCAGATTGGGCAGGGCCCAAAGTGTGTTGTTTGAGTTCACCAAATCTATCAATGTAGTTAATTAATTCTATACATTCACTCCACGTATTCTATTTCCATTTTAATTATTTTTCATTTTCGCAACTTTTTCCCAAAGTTGGAATGTTCTCTAGCAGCTGATTGTTCTATCTGACAGAACACATACTCCACCTAAGCCCTGTAGGGCCATTGCACCAATTGCACTAACAAACCATTATCGAACAAACAAATCAACCGACAAATGTCATTGAACTCCATTTCTCCCCAAATGCTCCATGTTCTTTCCCCTTCTTCACTTCTCCTGTTCTTTCATTTATCGCCATAAATTCGCGATTTTCTCGATTTGATTCTCCAATGCCAGGCATCAGGACGTTAGTATCGCTGGCTGTGGCCGTGGTCGTCCTTCTCTACTACGTCAGAGCCGTCACATACAGCAATGTGCACAATTGGTCCAAGTACGAACCCATGAAGGTGGGCCATCCCAAATTGGCGTCCAACTCGTACCTCAAACCCAGGCTTCCATACCGCAACCGAACCCAGATAGGCGTGGAGAACGCCACGTTGGTGATGCTAGCCCGCAATCTGGACTTGAAGGGCGCGTTGGAGTCGATGCGGTCGTTGGAAGACCGCTTCAACCGCGACTACCGGTATCCGTGGGTGTTTATGAACGACGTGCCGTTCACGGACCAGTTCATCGAAGAGACCACGCTTATGGCCAGCAGCGAGACCTTCTACGAATTGATCCCCTCGGCCCACTGGGAGCCTCCGGACTTCATCGACGAGTTGAAGTTGCAGGCGTCCTTGCACCAGGCCGGCAAGGAGGGCGTGATCTACGGATGGCTCCGGTCGTATCGCAACATGTGCCACTTCAACTCGGGCTACTTCTACAAGCAGCCGCGTCTCGACAACTACGACTGGTACTTCCGGGTCGAGCCCGACGTCCAGTACATGTGCGATTTCCAGTACGACCCGTTCACGCTTCTCCGGACCAAGAACAAGATCTACGGCTTCATCATCGCCATCCACGAGTACGAGAACACCATCCCCACACTTTGGGACACGGTGGAGAAGTTCATGGCCCAGTACCCCCACTTGATCCACCCCAACAACTCGTTGGACTACATCACCACCTTTGAGCCCGACTTGCACAACTGGGTCCCCACGTACGAGTCCAACACCGCCTACAACCTCTGCCATTTCTGGTCGAATTTCGAGATAGCCAACCTCAACTTCTTCCGCTCCGAGGCCTACAACACCTACTTCGACTTCCTCGACAGCACAGGCGGCTTCTACTACGAGCGGTGGGGCGATGCTCCGGTGCACTCGATCGCCTTGAACTTGCTAGCCGACAAAAACAGCATCCACCACTTCGAGGACATCGGCTACTACCATCCGCCCTACATGTCGTGTCCATCGGCCATCGACGTCGTCTCGTCCAAGCGGTGTGTGTGCAAGGCGCTCGAGAAGGAAGGGCCCATCACGCAGGCCGTGGACCTCAACTATTATAGTTGTTTGAGCCGGTGGTGGCGGTACGGGGCGGGCAAGACGTTTCTCAACGATATCGACTACGAAATACGGAGCTAATGGTATTGATATTGTCATATTAGTGGTATTAATACTCATATTAGTGGTATTAATATCCTCATATTAGTGGTATTAATATCCTCAAATTAATGGTATTAATACTCATATTAGTGGTCTTAATATTCATATTAATACCATTAATATGAGAGGTCCTATGATGAGCTAGAAGAATAAGCTAGACCTGATAGACAATAATGTGCTACTTTCTGGAATGAACCATATTTTCTGGAATGTGCACAAATTTTCTGGAATGGACCTTCTCATTGGATACATGCATACGCATCTAGATACACTCCTGTCTCTAGATACACTCCTCCCATCTACCTACTCTGCTTCCACTCTGGGGTTGATACTGGGTCGTGCGCACAACAATCGGCCATCGCCCCATCGCACTTTCCAAATTTTTCATTAAACCTCCATTCTACAACCACTACATCATGGCCAAAGGGGGATTATTGAAAGCACAATTGAAGAACTTCAAGAACAAGGAGTCTTCGGAAAAGCCCAAGGCCAAGGCGGTCAAAGCCAAAAAGACCCAGGCCGAGCCGGTGATACCCGAGGTGGTGGAGCCGGTTGTGCAGAAGAAGACCAAGTCGGTTTCCAAGGACCAGTACGAGAGTGCCGCTTTGTCCAAGAAGGAGCAGAGAAAGTTGAAGAAGATGCAGCGTGAAGCGGAGGAAGCAGAAGAAGAAGACGATGAAGAAGAGGAGGAAGAGGACGAGGAGTTGGACTACGACAGATTGGCCGCCAGTGAAAGCGAGAGTGACATAAATGAGGATGAGGATGACGATGAAGATGAGGATGAAGATGATGAAGACGAAGAAGAGAATAAAGATGAAGAGGGGGAGGAAAAAGAAGAAGAGCAGGAAGATATTCCCTTGTCGGACGTCGAACTTGACTCCGATGCCGACGTCGTTCCTCACACCAAATTAACCATAAATAACACCGCAGCATTAAGGGAGTCTCTTGCACGCATAGAATTGCCATGGGCCAAGCACTCCTTTGTCGAGCACTACACCGTGACCAGTGCCGACAAGACCGAGGCCGAGATCAAGGACATCTACGACGATACCGAGAGAGAATTAGCATTTTACAAGCAGGGCTTGGACGCCGTCAAGCAGGCCAGAAGCACCTTGTTGAAGTTGAAGGTGCCATTTTCCAGACCTGTCGACTACTTTGCCGAGATGGTCAAGAGTGACGAGCACATGGACAAGTTGAAGACCAAGTTGTTGAAGGAGGCCGCGGACAAGAAGGCGTCCGAGGACGCCAAGAAGCAAAGACAATTGAAGAAGTTCGGTAAGCAAGTCCAAAACGCCACTCTTCAGGAGAGAGCCAAGCAAAAGAAGGACACCTTGGACAAGATAAAGTCCTTGAAGAAGAGAGGCGCTGCCGAGATGAACGGCGAGGACGACTTCGACATTGCCCTTGAGGAGGCCACCCGTGACGACAGAGACGGCAGAGACAACAAGAGACACAAGCCCAACGGAAAGAGACTTGCCAAGAACTCGAAGTACGGTTTCGGAGGTCCCAAGAGAGGTAAGAGACAGAACGATGCTGCCTCTTCTGCCGACGTCAGTGGATTCTCTTCCAAGAAGATGAAGGGTAAGGCTCCTAGACCTGGTAAGAGCAAGCGTGCTAGAAGATAATGTATAATAGACATATGTACTGGAAAATGTAGAAAATAGAGAGAATAATTCAATAATAAAGATTCATTGAAAAAGAATCATGAGGATAAAGATTTAATGAAGAAAGATTCATAAATATTCATGAGAATAAAAATTTAATGAAGAAAGATTCATAAATATTCATGAGAATAAAAATTTAATGAAGAAAGATTCATAAAAATTCATGAGAATAAAAATTTAATGAAGAAAGATTCATAAAAATTCAATGAAGAAAGATTCAATGAATAAAGATTCATGAGAATAAAGATTAAATGAATAAAGATCCAATGAATAAAGCTTCAAAGAATAGATTCATGAGAATATGCATGAATTGGTGAGTTGAGGATGAGATGAGACTATACTACCCCCTGAACAGATAAATTAGTGAAATATTGTATCTAATTAATAGTATTAATAGACTTAACTTGCTACACTCAGTGATTCTCGCCTGATATCGCATGTTTGAAATTGTCTAAAGTGAAAATTCTGAAAATTCCAGAACAATCTAAATTAATGATGTAACTATAAATTAATTCACTCTAAATTAATACGCTCTAAATTAATCACTCTAAATTAATTCACTCTCAATTAATTCACTCTCAATTAATGATATAACTCTAAATTAATTCATCTAAATTAATTCACTCCAACTTACAAAAGCACACTTCACGATCAATTTGAATTATACCTAGTAAATGCCTACACTTTAAAACGGATAATAATCACATTGAAAAATTGAAGACTTCTCACATTTTGACGATTTCTCATCGAGGAGATCTGCTATTTTACCAGATCAAAGTAGTCCCATTAGCACAATCTTCAGGTAAGTACACATAGCCCCCCCCCACTAAATTCTATCCAATCGCACTTCTTCTTTCTCATCTTTCTGAGTAACTGCCCACATCTGTTCCCTTCTCTTCCTTCGGACCTACACGACGCGCATTTGCCCTAATTATTAACGATCGTATAGTAAAACTTATTCACCTGTTAACCACTAACTACATTTCACCATGTCGTCCAAACAAAGATTCATTGATCTCTTCGACGAGTTGGCCGTTGACTTGAAGCAAATCTTGATCGACTACAAGATGCCTCCTGCCGCCATCGAGTGGTTCCACAAGAACTTGTTCTACAACACCCCTGGCGGTAAGTTGAACCGTGGTTTGTCGGTGGTCGACACCTACGCCATTCTCAACAACACCACGGCCGACAAGTTGAGCGACGAGGAATACAAGAAGGTGGCGGTGTTGGGATGGGCCGTCGAATTGTTGCAGGCGTACTTCTTGGTGGCCGACGACATCATGGACCAGTCCAAGACCAGAAGAGGCCACTCGTGCTGGTACTTGGTGGAAGGCGTGGGCAACATCGCCATCAACGACTCGTTCATGTTGGAGGGCGCGTTGTACATGTTGTTGAAGAAGTACTTCCGCCAGGAGAAGTACTACGTGGACTTGTTGGAGTTGTTCCACGACGTGACGTTCCAGACGGAGTTGGGCCAGTTGTTGGACTTGGTCACCGCCGACGAGGAGGTGGTGGACTTGGCCAAGTTCTCCTTGGACAAGCACTCGTTCATCGTGATCTTCAAGACCGCGTACTACTCGTTCTACTTGCCGGTGGCGTTGGCCATGCACATGACGGGCATCAGCAAGGAGGCCGACTTGAAGCAGGTCCACGACATCTTGATCCCGTTGGGCGAGTACTTCCAGATCCAGGATGACTTCTTGGACTGCTTCGGCACCCCCGAGCAGATCGGCAAGATTGGTACCGACATCAAGGACAACAAGTGTTCGTGGGTGGTCAACCAGGCGTTGTTGCACGCGTCGGCCGAGCAAAGAAAGGTGTTGGACGCCAACTACGGCAGAAAGGACGACGCGGCCGAGGCCGTGTGCAAGCAGTTGTTCAAGGACTTGGGCATCGAGAAGATCTACTACGACTACGAGGAGTCGGTTGTGGCCGACTTGAAGAAGAAGATCGACCACATCGACGAGTCCACCGGCTTGAAGAAGGAGGTCTTGAGCGCCTTCCTTGCCAAGGTGTACAAGAGATCCAAGTAGGCAGAAGGGCTGTACATATTCTACACTCATCTAATACAATATTCATTAAACTAAGTAATGACATGCCAAGATCAGAAGATGGGACCATCTTCTGGATTAGTGAACCACTGTAGCGTGAGCGTTCTCAAAGCATTCAGCTTAGAGTATTGCATCAACAGCAGTCAGCTTGGAGTATTGCATCGTCAAGAGCATTTGCGCCTATGGAGAATACTCACACACTATTGGGCCACTTAGACGTTGACTCTCTCCAACTCCTCTCTACCAGCCTTGGTGTACAAGTACTCGTTGTAGTCTCTGGCGTTGGTCCAGATGTTCCAGACAATAGCACCGGGAAGAATCACGTACAAGACCTGGTTCTTGGTTCTTCTGAAGGTGTTGAACACAGAGTTGTACAAAGCACCCTTCAATGGTCTGGTGGCAAATGGAGAGACAGTGAAAGAGGTGATGTACTTTTGCTTGGGGGAACCGATGTTACCCCACCATCCCATGTAAGCTTTTGGACCTTGACCACCCATGATGTTTGATGATTACTAGTGTAGTTGTAATTGAATTTTCGTTGTCTTTTAATTTAGTGGGCATCCATTGGCTGGGTGTGTGCAGGAGCATTACATAAGCAGAGAAATGGGAGGGGCGGCGAAACGGGCCTTGAAAGGTGGAAAAAGGGCTGCAATGAAGCAGGGACAATAATGGAAGGCTAGGCACTATGTATGGGAACTTTGGGCACTGTCACAGTCCTCGGGGTCGAAGTACGTGGGAGTATACTCTTAGGCTATTTGCGTGTCGCGCGACATCGATGTCGCAATCCGTCAACTCAATTTAACGAAGAAGTCCAGAATACTGGGCATCCAGTCGATGGAATGACACCAAGGCACACGACTGCCCTTTGCAGAACACATTCGTTACAATGGAGACACTTTACCAATTTACAGCGCACGCTTTCAAAGAGTGTGTATTAAATGTACATAGAGATGCCCCAACCACAAATGTTTTCTCGTTACTTTGTGTATTAGTTAATTAGATATTAACACATTTAAGCAGCAGTTAAACGCTTTTGGTGAGCCAATCTACCTCTTTGTCTGGAGTTCAATCTGACCTTCTTGGATTCTTCGGCCTTCTCGACAACATCGTCCTCCTCGGTCAAGGTCAATTCGATGTGGGATGGGAAGGATTGGTAGGCGTTGATTCTACCGTGGGCTCTGTAGGTTCTTCTTCTTTGCTTTGGGGCTTGGTTGACTTGGATGTGGGAAATCTTCAACTTGGAAACATCTAAGCCCTTGGCCTCAGCGTTGGATTGAGCGTTTGTCAACAAGTCCTTGATGAAGTTGACGGACTTGGCAGGCCATCTGGCCTTGGTGACACCGAACTCCTTACCTTGAGCAGTACGGCCGATGGAAGAGTTGTATCTTCTGAATGGAATGGCTCTTTGGTGCTCCAAGACTTGGGTCAAGTACTTTTGAGCTCTCTCCAACTTCCAGCCGTTGACGGCTTGAGCGGTTTCTCTGGTGTTCTTGTAAGAGACTCTCAAGTAAGAACCACGAGCGGAAGCAGACTTGGCTGGGTTAGATGGGGTAGCAGCGTAACGAACCATTTTTGCTGTTGTTGATCTTTGTAAAAAGAGTAGTAGAAGAACTTTTCAGCTACAGGTCTGAAAATTTTTAAGTCCCTAACCAAACTGTGCGACTCGGGCATGGGGGCGACTTTGTGTGAGGAAGGGGCTAGGGCGCGAGCCCTAATGGAGCACGTGATAACAAATAGGACGCAGATGCGACTACCAGAAGGGGATTGTTCAAATTGGGGTGTATGTTCCAGTATGCATGGCTCTAACTGTGGGTATACTTCCAGTATGTATAGCTCTAACTGTGGGTACACTTGCATAGAGACAAACTGAGATAGTTCAGTGGGTCAGACCATTAGAGTCCTGTTCTTTAGAGACCTGTTATTTAGAGACCTGTTATTTCGAGACCTGTTATTTAGAGACCTGTTATTTAGAGACCTGTTATTTAGAGACCTGTTATTTAGAGACCTGTTATTTAGAGTCCTGTTATTTAGAGTCCTGTTATTTAGAGTCCTGTTATTTAGAGTCCTGTTATTTAGAGACCTGTTCTTTAGAGACCTGTTATTTCGAGACCTGTTATTTAGAGACCTGTTATTTAGAGACCTGTTATTTAGAGACCTGTTATTTAGAGACCTGTTATTTAGAGACCTGTTATTTAGAGTCCTGTTATTTAGAGACCTGTTATTTAGAGACCTGTTCTTTAGAGACCTGTTATTTAGAGACCTGTTATTTAGAGTCCTGTTATTTAGAGTCCTGTTATTTGAGAGATCAATTCCTCTCGTAATCTGCTAGAATCTATCAATCTTTCACTCTGGCATAGAGTGTCTGTTTCTAGTCCTCATAGGCTGCAACTAATGCTAATAGCACCATAGGAATTCTGACGATTAAGGGATAATCCCCAGTGTCCATGTCGATATTTCTGGAAAACCCGTAATTGTAATGCTACGGCCCATTAAATTTTTGCAGTCATTGCTCGCCTCTGTACACAGTTCACATCAACTTGGAATTGGATTATGGAACAAGACCCGGCTCTAGACCGAATTTCATGGACAGACAGCCGAATAGTCATACACATGGATTGATACTGGCAGTGTATTGCCTTGGGTCCACGATGGGTTGAATTTGAACGTAGTTGGTAATTTTCTCTACACTCAGACCAATGCCAAAAAACTAGGAACCATTCAATACTGCATTCCAAGCAATGGGGGAATTGTGAACCTCTTTCACAGCAAGGCCGCCTGCGCATGCATTGTGGTGGTGGTAGGACACCACAGAACCGATGCCACTAATTTCATCAAATCGCAATTCCATGGAATCCCATAGCGCAACCGGGCCGATAGCGCAAAGAATGTAGTCCTTTGCCAGGCAAAACGAAGAAGAAGGATACATGTGGTGGATTGTAGACTGGTGGAGACTGACCCGGCCTGGCGTCTGTCCTATGGCGATGCTGTCTTCCAAGCATCCCGGCTAATTGTCCGAGAACTCCATGGACCCTGGAAGAAAATATTCCGAGAGGGAATGGTCCCGGAGGTGGGCAAATATTACATATGTAGAGAGACTAATGTCAGCATATCGAGCAGACCAGATGGGTGGGACAGAAGTAGAGAAGTAGACAGTGTGAGATGTTAAGCAACTCAATTATATGGTTGACAAACAGTACGGAGTAGCCTTTGAAGGAACCTACCATGGAAGCTACGGGGCACTTGTTCTAGTGTCTACTACAACGGCCACCTTGAAACATGGAACAAAACGGCAATGCAGGAACCAATGCCGAGAACTGTCAACAGACAAACGAGGGGCAGCAACATACGAGGGGAACACACATACGAGGCACACAATAAGACACAAGGGGTGAACACATGTGGAAGCACCACAAGCAAGGAACCTTTAGACAGTCCACAAGTGCAAACAGCATACACACAGTCCACAAGTGCACACAGCATACACACACAGTCACAGTCACAAGGCATCCAGCACTGTCATTCTCTGTTTCCCCTTTTCTGTCTTTCTCTCTCTTCCGTCCAGCTCCTGCGCAATGACTTCCATGCATTGGAATCTAATTTTAACAAGCCTCGGAATCGTAGAAGATTATCTGAACCGGACGCTTTCCGGTCAACTGTATCCTCGCCTGACCTGCCTCTCCCCTTTCTTACTTTCTGTATATGTCTTCTTTTGCGAACTGACGGACCATGCTTGTATGACTAGTGTCTTAGCAGCCAGAGCACAGGCCTAGACCCTGACTGCATCCCTCCTCTAGCTGGCAATTACAGCCAACTCCATTCCACCCATCCAGTCAACTTCACAACACACACAGTTTCGCTCCTTCTACACAACAACCGCTGTCCTCACCCTACCTACCTACCTACCTACCGACCTTCTACCCGTGTTGCCTCCCGCCGTTCCCCCTTCTTTCCCTTCCCTGCCTTCGGCTGCCTGCACGCCAATGCCCTCACTACCAGACACTCTACCGCCCAGGCAAACCGTTGGCGAAACTCCGCAATGGTGCGGTTGGAATGCCAGGGTTGGGCTCATGGCCACACACGGGATATCCACAGTCCCTCGATATCTTCCCCTTTTCAGCTACCGCCATCCCCCTCCCTTCTCCACGCCCTTCCTCCCCTGTCCCTACACCTGGTCAACCGTGCTTCCGCACCTTCCTCCCGGTCGTGCGCGCCCCAGCACCTTGAACAAAAAATGACAACAATCCTTACCAGCACCACTACCCACACCTTCGAGCCAGTGCCCCCGCCACTCAGTCCATCATCCATTTTCGACTGCGGTTCCACGCCCCTCGGTCTGTACAATACCTTCCATTCTTCCCGGTGCCCTCCCGCAAAGCCCCTGCTTCGAGTCACCCGCCCCTCCCTGCGGCCTGTCTGAACCCTTCCACTCCCAACAACAAGCACCACGCGACCACCGCCTCGGCCCAGCACCCGCCCATTGCATTCGTTTGCCCGCAGTGCCTGCTTGTAATTGTATCATAGAACCGGGGCTTTTGTATTATAAATTGATTGGCTCCCTTCCGACTCCACCATGAGCATAGACTCCCCACAAGACAACCTCCCCGAAGACCACCAGTCGCTTGCGTTTGACGGCATCGACGGCCTTGCCAACATCGACACGCCGGCCCCCGAGGACGGCGACGGCGACGGCGCCAAGGACGACGACGGCGACATCAACGCCTTTGCCGACTTTGGTGACGACAAGACCCCCGAGGCTACCGCTGACGTCGACGCCGGCACCGCGTCCTCCGCATTGCCGGAGGACGGGGCCGCCCAGGACTCTCGCGAGGTGTCGCAAGAGGCCAAAGACTTCGGAAACGACATACTAGCCGACTTCCTTGAGGACGGCAACGGCGAAGACACAGAAATGGCCAACGCCGAGTTGGACGCGTCCGACAAGGACAAGGCGGACTCCAAGTCCGCGGAGTCGTTGGCAGGCTCGCCCAATGGCGCCGCTGGCGACATTCAAGATATAGAAATGAAGGACGCCGACTCTGAGAAAGACAACGATGTCGAGAACGACGAGGAACTCAAGAGTGTGACCGAAGCCAAAAACGAGAGCGAGAAAGACTCCGACAAGGCAGACGACGCCAAGAAAGGCGAAGATGAAGACGACGAGGAGGACGACGATGATGATGAAGAAGAAGAAGACAGCAAGATCGAGGACGAGAGCAAGAATGACATCGAAGAAGACGATGACAACGAGAACGAAGATGGTATCGAGGAAGACAACAACGATGCCGACAACGACCTGGAAGCGTCCACGAACGATGAGGCAGATTTCAAAGACATACCATCCAAATCCAGCGAAGTTCCTGACGCTGCTGCAGTCAAAGACGAGCCCAAGGAAAAGACCCCCGCAACCGAACCTAAGCAAGAGGAGTCAAATGACAAGGTCACTGAGAACGATTCGAAAGACAATTCAGAAATTTCATCTGCGTTGAATACTGGAAGTCAAGAGAATGAAGACGATGACAACGAGGGCGACAAGATGGATTACGAAGATCAAGTACCGGAGGTTGACAGTCAAGAGGATTTGTCCACTACCGTGAAACAGACACACGTCATTGTTATCCCGTCATACGCAAGCTGGTTCAACATGCGTAAAGTTCATCAAATCGAGAAGGAGTCCTTACCTGAATTTTTCAACACTCAACATCCATCAAAGTCTCCCAAGATATACGTCAATTACCGTAATTTCATGATCAATGCCTACAGACTCAACCCCAACGAATTCTTGACGCTCACGTCTTGTCGTCGTAATTTAGTTGGAGACGTTGGTACTATCATGAGAGTTCACAGATTCTTAAACAAATGGGGATTAATAAATTATCAAGTTAGACCCCAATTCAAACCAGGCTACGCGGTTGAAAAATTGCCAAATGGCCAGCTGGTGGGATTACCATATACTGGTGACTACAATGTCAAATATGATACTCCTCGTGGATTGTTTCCATTTGATACCTTCAAACCTGCTCCAGACAGAATTGACATTGCCAAGCTAAAGAAATTGTTGAACATAGAAGGAAATTCTGATGAGAGCACAGGTAGCATTGAGGAAACGTCCAACAAGGGAGTATCTACATCCGAGAAGAAGCGCTCTTCGTCAGACGAACCAGTGTCTCAACCAGTGTCGAAAAAGCAAAATGATGGTTGGTCATCGGAAGAAGTTTCCAAATTGATTTTGGGAATCAAGAAACATAAAAATGACTGGTTCAAAATTGCCGAGGAAGTTGGTACTAGAAAAACTCCTCAACAATGTATATTGAAATTCTTGAGAGTTCCAATTGAGGACGAATTCAACGAGTTTAATGATAGCTCTAACGCAAACGTGTTAAAGCTTTTAAGGTATGCCCCCAACTTCCCCGTCAGTTCTACAGACAATCCTGTTTTGAGCAGTTTGACATTTTTAACTCAGTTAGTTGACAGTGATGTCGCCAAGGCAGCTAGCGTACGTGCCTCTAAGGTCATGGACGAAAAGATAGCCGAGAAGGTCGCTCAAGTCTATGGTAAGAAATTGGCCAAGGACAAGGAAGAGTCTAGCAATGAAGCCAAAAATTCTAGTGAAAATGAAGGAAAGGAAAATTCCGAAGAAGCCAAGGACGTGAAGGAAGAGAAGAAGGACTCTGAAAGTGATAATAATAAGGAGAATGGTTCTTCTGACTTACAGAACGGATCGCACAAAGAGTCTCTGATTGAAGCAGATTTATTAGAAGATGCCACACCAGTGGGAGCTAAAGATATAATCACACAAACCCTAGGTATAGTGGGTGCTCGCAGTCATCTCTTTGCCACGTACGAGGAGAGAGAGATGCAGAAGTTGAGCTCCACGTTGGTGAACCACGAATTGTCCAAGATTGACTTGAAACTCAGCAAGGTGGAAGAATTGGAGAAGATCTATGAGCATGAGAGAAAGCACTTGGCCAAGCAACAAGAGGAGGTGTTTATTGACAGATTGGCACTCGCCAAGTCCACCATCGACATCACCAAGAAGTTGAACGAGGCCATTACCATGATCGATAGTATTGCTGGCACTAGCGATCCCAAGGGTTCTAGTATTGCTGCTTTGCTCACCGAGGCCAAGTCGTTGTTGTACAAGCCTACGAGACATTCGTTGAATGATTCTGCTGTCGCGGCGAATGGCGATGCACATGACAACTCCAGTGCCGAAAAGACGGCCGAATCTGCTACTGCTGCTTCTAATGATGACGATTTCAAACCTCTCTCCTTGAAGACCCCACAGACTTTCAAGGTTTGGGCTCCATAGTTTTTGCAACAAAATATACAATAGATAATTCACTAGTAGTGCGATAGAAAAATAGGCGCATTTTATCAACTACAAAATGTCATAACATTAAATCCACCACTTCTCTTGGGTGAGTTCTTAGTAAGTATGGAACAGGACGGAAAAGGACTGGTTAGTCCTGATAGAGATGCCAGTGATACCAATATTTATAGCCAAGATCCGGGGGAATTCGACATATTTGAAGATGAATTGACAGAGATTGGCGGCCATGATGAGCTTGACGTATTTGAAGAGACAACTGCAACACATAACACCCAAGTACAACAGGAAGTACAACAGGATAATTCCGGTCACGAAACACAGGAATCAGGTCCAAGTGACGTTATATTGGACACCGAAAACCACAACGCAGTGCCGTCACATGAAGATGAGGACTACTTGCACAGCAAGCATGAAGAAGACAGAGACGCGAAAGAGGAAGCAGAACAGGAGTCAAAGCAAGAGCGAGAATCTGAAATATACCATGAAATTGAAGCAAATGGTCACGAGTATGAACCCGACGTTCCTAGAGACCACATCGGTCATACAGGGCCCTCCATATCAACAGAAGAAATAATCGATGGCTACAGGAACGATGAGCACACTAATGGGCCTCTTTCACCATCGTCCGGATTATCAGAACTGGAAGACTCCGATGACAGCACAGAATTCACAAACTACACCAACGGAACTGGCATTATAGACATTGAGAGCGAGGACGATATTGAAAACCTCGACGAGCTGGAAACAGAATATGACGAAGCGGACCCCAAAGCAGAGCTTACCATCACAGTCTTTGGCTCTTCCTACAGATTTCGTCCTGACCGTGGAGTCCCTACCTTCGAATTTTCACTGCATGATTCCCATTACAGCACTGATCGGGTCAAGAGCTTGAGCATACACAGTTTTTTCGCCATGATACGCTTGGACAACCTGTTGACACCGGTACCTCCGGACAGGGAGCTCTCGCTTACAGTTCCCGAATTGAACAACTTGACAATCTTCGAAAACGACAAATACACAAAAGAAATTACCGTGAACGACTTCATTGCATCTTACATTAAGCTAAGAGCCAACAGCAAGGACCCGACATCCGTTCCACTTGCCGTTAATTTTATTCTCACCCTTCGGAAAAATTTCATTGACCAATTTACAAATATAAAGACTATAATACGATCTGGGGGCACACTTGAAGATCTAGAAGATGACGAGATGAACTATCCAGACCTCAAACGGCGTCGTGTTGAGTAGATAGCGTGTATAGAGTGTATAGCGAAGTATATAGAATAAACGAACACTGAACGTTAAACCACTCCACTTTCCTTCAACTGCAGGTACATGTCTTCGTCAATATACTTGCGCAAGGATACTTCTCCTGTCAATCCCTTTCTCTTTCTAGTCTTTGTGACAAAGTCTCTCGCCAAAGACTCTTGTGGGACTGGCTTCAACACTGGCAAATAACAGTCTTGGTCCAATGGGTCACCAGGAACAATATCCCATTTAGAGAAATCAAAGAAGCACATGGCCTGGCCCTGTGTATGGAGCCTGATATCAATCTCCAAACCGACGGATTCTATAACTGGAACCACTCCCTCGATTCTGAATAGAGCAGTGGCTGGAATTGCATTGTCTTTCACGAGATATCCTCTTCTGCCTTCCAATAGTTTGGAAATGATGGGTATGCACTGTTCTGTACATGTTGCATGCATGGTATAAATGGGCTCCATTAATCTTGGTGTTGCCGTCAAAAATCCAGTGTAACAGGCTCTTCTGGTCATGGGAATGATCTGAGCATTAGATCTTTGTGCTTCGGATCCACTAATTACGGCGTCCAATATTTTGAATTTGGTTCCTCGAATTGGCTCATTACACAAAGGACCCTCGTTGATACTCCATTTGAAGCCTAACGTGATTGAATCCTTAACTGTGTAGAGCAACTTTTTGTCTGTTTCGGCCTCCAATGTATCATCTAATAATATGTTGGGGCTCTGCATGTCATCGGGACCAAATGCCCAAATGGATCTAGCTGCTAGAGCATCCCATCCAAAGTCGTTTTTCAAGATCTTGGAAATCGAACGAATAGGCTGATTCAAATCAATCCCTCCTGCTTCAATAAATTTGCTGAGTTTGGAGTCGGCCACCGGTTCTGCTATTATGGATATAGTGTTATTACCCGATTTTGTGGACGTGGGAATTGAGGTAGCCGAAGTATTGATGATGGTCTCACTAAATCTCGTCATTGGGTCACTTACCTTAAGCTCAATATCGTTTGTAAAGTAAAACCGAAGGTCATGTAGTATGCAATCCAAATACAATTCTCCTGGCCCATATAATACAATTTCTCCACTCTCTTCAACATTGATACGACACGAGACATATGATTTGTTAACATTCCGAATTCCCTGAAGAAGCTTTGGTAACTCGGACGGATTGGCTGGCTGAATTGCCACTTTGAAAACGGACTTGTCATGCAAGTTTTCGGTATTGGGTAAGTTTTCAAGTATGTATGGTGGAATTTCCGCAGAATCTTTCTTGAAAATTTGCTTAATTTCTTCATTAGACAAGTTGTTCCCAAAGATTGTACCCCCTTTAGTTATAATAGAATCTATTCCATCAACCAAAATTAAGGCACCGGTACTTGCAGATGATACTGGTACTTTGTACCTTCCTCCTGGTATGAATAAGCCTTCGATGATTTCAGATTTCAAATCTTCCTCGTCCTCTTCAAAATTGTCACCCACTATCTTAACTTTTTGGCCAACAGAAAGTTTTCCATGGTATATTCTTACTAACGCCGAAAATTTCAAGCTTCCTGGTGCTTCTATTAATGATATTATTTTTGCAAAAACCCCCGAGTGTTCATCTGGTTCTATCGGTGACTCTATGTCTTTTAAAGACTCAACAAAACCGTTGTATCCGTTGAAAATGGCTCTAAATATAACTTTCAACAACTTCTTGTGATCTTGCTTGTACTGGAATTTTGCCAACTGAACACCAAAATTGTTCCAGAGTAAATCAGAGAGCTTTGAGTCATTGACATTTGATGTCAACGTATGTGTAAAGACTTTGTAGATTGGTTCCAACACAAACTTTTCAAATGCAGAGGGGAAGCTGGAATTCTTGGTGAATTTATTATTATCTTCATCGTATGCATCTGTCCACAATCTCTTTGCAAATTGATCGACATTCAAAGCGACTTGGTTTGTTTCCACGTACAATTGAGCAAAACTTTTCATAGTAAAATGGAAATCGAACATGGGTGAAGCGAATATGACATTATTAAAGTTGGGATGCAACGGTTTCTTGCTGTATGCGTATTGGGAAAATAATTCATGCTTCGCCATGAAGCCGTTCACTTCATTGAGGATAGACTTTATCATGAATACAGAATCAGCGACTGGTAAATTCAATTCCAACACCAACTTGTCGATCTTGTTGATGACCAAGACTATAGGCTTGTTCTTCAAAATTGCTCTGGAGACAATCTGCTTTTCTCTGGGGCCAAAACCCTCTGCAATGTCGAGTACCAAAACCACTGCCTCCACATGATTTATCGAAGAATTGGTTTCATTGAAGAAGTTGAAGTGTCCGGGCGTGTCAAGTATATTGAATATCCAGGACTTTTGCTTGAGATCTGGTAGCAAGAGGGTTATGGGCGAAGACTTGATGGAAATGGCCCTTTCCACTTCCAACTGGTGATTGTCCAATATTCTGGTGGGATGCTCATCGGACATGTGGGGAAGCGTGGTGTATGTCTGGTAGATCAAGTGATCCACCAATGTGGTCTTGCCTACGTGGAGGCCTCCGGTAATGCACAAGTTTCTGATTCTTGACGGCAATTCGCTCGATAGTGTGCTGAGGTATTCATAGTTGTATGTCAACGGAGGCAATTTGGACTGGTCTATTTCGATTTTGATGTTCTTTTCGACAACTGGAGCAATAACGGGTCCAGAGGCTTCCGGAGCTGCGGAAATGTATGTAATTTCCGGGGCATGGGTGCCGTTTTCGTGCTTGATAAGAGCTTGGGATTGCAGTTGTTGTTCTTGTTCGACGTCGCTGTTTTCATGATGGGCGAGTTCCGAGTCGGACACAATGGAGCCGGAGGTAGACTCTGCATCCGAGTCAAATGGATCCCCTATCAAGTTTCCGAATTCGTCGTAATCTTCTTCCATTGCGTACAGTTGTGTCTTGAGGAAAGGATGTCAAGAAATGGCGATGAGTGCAATTTGGAGTACTGCATGTAGAAGTGTATTATAATACATAGAGAGATGAAGACAGACAAGATAGATAGACGGTGGACTACGGAGATATCGTCGGGGCAACATGACTCGTACTGGAAAAGGGAAGGCGGTATCGCTGGACCGCAATCTGGGCGATTGCGGCACGGGAACAGGCACTTTTCAGGGGAAGACGCATTTTTGAACACACGGTGTATTGTGTGCTGTGTTTATGACAAGGTCTGGTACTTTCTCAACTCAGTAAGCAAGGACTGCAATTGCACGTCGGACACCTTGTTGGACAAGCTGGGAATCAAGGACTTGGCCTCCTCGGCGTCCTCGCACTCGAGGGTGCCGAGCTGGGCCAACTCGAACGGGTGCAATGGCTCGGAAACCAGCGCGCTGAAGTCGTTGAGCAACTTCTCCACCGTCTCGGTGCTCGACGAGTTCTTGTATCTGGCGAACGTCGACAAGTAGTTCAAGGTCTTGTGCATTATTTCGTTGGAATTGGGCCCGGCCAAGTTCATGTTCTCTATTTCGTCCTCCTTCTCGTTTTCCTCGTCGTCGTCCTCGAACTCTCTGTTCTTGGAGTTCTTGTTTCTTCTTTCCTTCAACGCTGCTCTGATCAAAAGTCTGGCTTCGGACAAGTTCAACGCAATCAACTGCTCTTCTTCGCCGCTGTTTGTGATCTGTTTGAGCTGAAACTCGGGTCCCAACTTCAAGAGCGCGGCATTTTCCTCGTCGTCGATGTTCTGGGTGGTGGCCTTTCTTCTTCTGACGCCGAGAGCACTGGTAGAAACGTTCATTGTGGACGAGGAGAAACAGAGGTGAAAATGGTGATGTTGACTTGTGAGGGTGGTCACGTGCGGGAGCGCACGTGACCGCTACGCCGGGCCTATGCTGTGTACATTACTGTCGTTAGGGTCGAACAGAGGCCCTAGAGGGCCTAGACCTCCTTGGCCTCCTTGGCCTCCTTTCTGTCAACGCAGCCGCCGCCGCCGCTGCTGCTGGGCGTGTCCATCGTCTGCACGTCGTTCACAAACGGGTGCTTCAACGCCTCCTGCGGCGTCAACCGCTCCAACGGGTTCAAATTGAGCACCTTCTGCAAGAAGTCGATCAACGAGAGCCGCTCCTGGCACTCCTTCTCGATCATGGAGTGGGTCATCTTCTTGGAGGGCAACTTGTAGTTTATGATGATGTCCTTGAGTATTCTCTGTTTGAAGTAGTTCTTGTTGGGCTGCTCGACGTGGTTGGCGTCCTTGCCCTTGGAGGTCTGGAGGAACTTGCAGTACTCTTCGTGGGTCTTGATCTTGTAGACGGGCTTGCCGTCGTCGCCGGCGTCCGGCTGCTTCTGGAAGAAGTTGAGCGAGTTGCGGCCCACCTCGATCATGTGACGCGGAGGGTACCCCAACATGTCCACGATCTTCCAGATCTGGTTGTACTCCGAGGTGCCGGGGAACATGGGCAACCCCAAGAACAACTCGCCCACAATGCACCCCAAGGACCACATGTCGATGGACTCGGTGTAGGGAAGGCCCAAGATGACCTCGGGCGAGCGGTAGAACCGCGACTGGATGTATGTGTAGATGGTCTGGCGCGAGAAGCAGGCGGAGCCAAAGTCGATAACCTTGATGTCGGGCTTGTCCGGCTGACAGAGAAGGATGTTCTCCGGCTTGAGGTCGCAGTGGATCATCTGGAAGCCCTTCAACTGCGACATGGCCTCGAGCAACTGGCGGGTCAAGAGCTTGACGAGCTTGATGTTCAAGCCCTGGAACTGGTTCTGCTTGATGAGCTCGTACAAGTTGGACGCGAGGAGCTCGAACACCAAGCAGAGATGCTCCTTATGCATGAAGGTGTCCAACAAGCGGATGAAGGACTTGCCGTCGCTGTTGCTGTTCAAGAACTCCAAGAGCCGTACCTCGGTGAGCGACTGGTTCAAGTACGCGGGCTTGGACTTGATGACCTTGACGGCACACACCGACTGGTTGGAGAGGTTCTGGCACTTGACCACTTGGCCAAAGGTGCCGGACCCGAGGAGATCCAACACGATGTACTTGCGGCCCTCCTCGGTGCCGAGGATGTCGTTGACGTAGAGGATGTAGTCGGAGTCCTCGTTGTCGTGGCCGTTGTTGAACTTGGGCTCCAGCGGCTTGGTCAACACGCGCTTGGGGTTGGTGGACTTGGAGTACTGGAACTTGCGTGGCTGGCAGATGCTGTAGGACTCGGTGAGGTACACGGACAACGCGTTGACGGGCGAGATGTGGATGGAGTTGGCCAGGCACCGGCGGTACTTGGGCTGGGGGTGGATGCGCGGCTTGAGGTCCAACTTGTTGTAGATCTTGCGGGCCCGGGGGGCCGGCCTTCTGGCGGCCTGGGGGCGCTGGAGCGCCTGCTGGTACTGGTGGTACTGGACAATCAGCGGCGAGCGGCCCATGCGGGCCACGGGGTAGTAGGCGTCGCGGGCGTCGGGAGCGCCGCCCTGGTGGTAGTTGGAGGCGGTGGCCACCAGCAGACGGCGGGCCGCGCCCACGGGCGGGCCGAGACGCGGTGGGTTCTGGAGATACTGGCCCTGGAAGCTGGCGGGCGGCGCGTTCTGCGGCGTGTATGCGTTGTAGGAGTTGTAGTAGGGGCTGTCGACGGCGGCCGACATGCGGCGGTCGGCGCCGGCCAACGACACCTCCTGGTTGGTGTAGTACTGGTTGAACGGGTTGTCTGCCCGTGTGGGCGGGTGGATGTAGGGGGGCGCGAGGTGGTCGGGGGCATGGTCGTACTCGTAGGTGGTGGGGAGCTGGTTGGCGAAGGAGAAGCGCTTGGCGTGCTGTTGTTGTTGTTGTTGTTGGAGGAGCGGAATGCCCAGGCTCTTGGTGGGCGAATGGGACAACGACGACGACGACGACGACGACGGCTGGTTGGGCGACTGCTGCTGCTGCTGCTGCTGCTGTTGTTGTTGTTGTTGGGCCGGCGAGTACCAGGGGTTGCGGAAGCCGGGGATCTGGGGGATTTGGGGAAGTGCAGGGTCGCCCGAGGGGTCATTGGTGCCGGACGCATTGACGCTGTTGATGTTGTTGGCGTCATTGATGTTGTTGGCGCTGGAGGTGGGGGCATTGTTGAACCCCTGGAGAGGAGGCAAATGCCAGTTTCCGCCGATGGAATTGTGCCGGTTGAAGTTGTAGTTGTAGGACATGGCCACGGGGAGGGGAGTGGGGGCAGAGGAACCGGGAAAGGAGCACGGCGGAGACGGAGGTGGTGGAGGGAAGGATGGAGAGAAGGATTGATGTAGTGCTTGATCAACACACACCCGGTGCGGTCACGTGACCGCAGGGGTGGGCCCAACAGGCCCAGCACAGCGGGGACGCGGCTGCTGGAGGCCCGGGCCTAGCAGCCCTGGACGCTCCGGGAGGTCCGTGTCGGGTCGTTGTGTTTTCGTGCCAAAGGAGCGTTTTTAGCGTGGGAATGAAGACGGTGGTGGAAGTACTGCGATGCGTCGGACTGGGGGAAAAGCTAAATCCGTTCCGCAAGGAGATGAAGGGAGCGATAAAAGGAGATAGAAGGGAGAAATTGATACAAGGAGAGGGTGTAGTAGTGAGAGAGCGAGGTGAGTATAGTGGGAGTCGACGCTTTGGGAAGTATACAGCTCATTGGGCTTGTTTCGTTGGCCCTTCTGGTGGTCCTGGAAACTGAGAATTGCGAAAAGTCTCGCTACGCATATCGCCGTACCGCGGTGCGTCGTTACGATAGAACGGGAAGGACAAAGAGAAGGAGATAATGGAAGGGTTGAAGGGAAGGGTTGAAGGGAAGAGGTTGATTATAGGAGGGATGCGTTGATTATAGGAGGGATGCGTTGATTATAGGAGGGATGCGTTGATTATAGGAGGGATGCGTTGATTACAGGAGGGTGGTGCATTATGGTAGTAAGAATGAAGCGAGCTCTACCTCGCGTTTATGCCTTGGGTGGATCTTGATCTTGCATCTATATCTATATCTCGTTTTTCCACTGCATCCTGGCGTTATGAACAGAGAGGCTGGATGAAACGGATTGTCCACCTGGGCTGAGTAGTAGGGTGAATGTGCCGGAGTTGTGGCCGGAGATGCGGCAGTGTAACGGCGGTGACTAAGAGCAAAGCCTGGGATTGGAAGCGAAGAAGTGGTGACCAGCCTGGATTGCTGCGATTGGAGGGGAATGATAGAATAGGAAGGTAGATTAATCGTGGATGTCTAGAGAGTAGATGCCTAGACGATTACTAGACGATTATAGACGATTAGTAGAAGTACTTTGTCACCAGCTCGTTTAGGCAAGGAATGGACTGCAATTCTAGCGTGTCTGATGTGTAGATCAAGTCTCCATCTTACCACTCTGACTCATTGGGACATTTCGTGTCTGATAGAGACGGTAATCTATTATTATTATCTTACATTATTGGTCCGCCCTAATTACACTTAGTCTATTGTATATATTTTTCACTCTCTACTTATCTATTTTGATCGCTACCTTCCAACCACTATAATTCTAGCTTTCTCTATTCTTCCTTTCTTTCACTGTTCATTTCTTCTATTCTTCTTTCACTGTTCATTTCCTCTATACTTTTTTCACTGTTATTTCCTCTATTCTTCTTTCACTGTTATTTCCTCTATTCTTCTTTCACTGTTATTTCCTCTATTCTTCTTTCACTGTTCATCTCCTCTGTTATTTCTCTTCTTTACTCTTTCCTCTTCTTTCCTCTTCTTCTCCTCTATTCGTCCCTCTTCACTCATATCCTCTTTTCTTCCCTCTTCACTCATCTACGCTTCTCGTCATAATATACATTCTATAGGCCAAAACAGTCGGCACCATCATTAGTGCCCGCACTCGACGTCGCGGTATGTACAAGAGACCATCGCTACACAGGTAACGATGGCATGCGGGGACGGAACTGGTCCGTCCGTCGGGTCAGCAGTGTGAAGCCCAAATGGAGAGAGTCTGGACGATATTGTGGGACGTCTTCAATTCCGTGATTCGATGGGATTCTCCCAAGCTTGACTGGTTCAAGGTTCAAGCAGCCAACGCAGGCTGGTCCTCCGCATACATGGGCTGCATGGGAGGCTGGGCAAAGGCCCGGGAGAACAACATACCCACACCCTCAAACACACCCAACAAGCAGGCACAGGTGATGGCCGAGTTCCGGGTGTGCTTCCAGCCGCCTCTGATGGCCAAGGCTCCACCAGTGAAGAAACCAGCAATCACGGCGTTCCAGGCGTCCTCTCTCTTTCTGACGGCCTTGACGGAACAGTCGAACGTGGAGAACAATCCACCCCAGACACCGAAGTTGCCACCCAAGACGGGGGCTCTGGCCCTGATGGCAGACATGGCACCGTATCTTCTCTCACCGTAAGGCGAGTTTCGGAAGCCCTTGATTCCGTGCCAGACACAGCCTCCAATGACACCCATGGCAAAGGCGCCTCCGAAATCGTTCAAGATGACGATGGGACAAGGGTCTCTAGCGTGATCAGCAGACATGGTATTTTGAAGAAGATATAGATTGGAGATTGATGGCGTCAAGAAGACAAATTTTTCGGCAGTGCGATTACGTAAGAAGTGAAGGGTGAAAGCGGTAAAGGATGTGTATTGAGGATATGGGGAAAAATGATAGTCTATAAGGAGTGTGTGAGTGTATAAAGTGTGAATGTGTCTCCATAGTGTGAATGTGTCTATATATAGTGTGAATGTGTCTATATATAGTGTGTATGTGTGTATGTGTGTGTCAAATCGTTTGTGTCTGTCAATCGTTTGTGTCTGTCAATCGATTCTGTATCTCTTCTGTTCAATTTCTACTGTTCAAAAAGCACCTCGTTCTCACTGGGGGTGGAGTTTCCACTACTGGAGTTGCTCACTCGCAGTACTGCAAGCCATGGGGAAGAGGTGGACCCTAAGTGGGACGCTGCTGGCGACAGGTGCCTGTCATGTGACACGAAGACGTCGTCTTCTAATTGGTCGTCTTGGTCAATGGCGTCCTGGACTTCATTTGTCTCCTGTAAGTGGTAATCGTTACCCTCGTTTGTTTCTTGTAAGTTGTCATTTGCTTCTTGTAATTGGTACTCATTGGAATCCTTTAAGTGGTACTCATTTGCTCCTTGTACGTTGTCATTTGCTTCTTGTACATTGTACTCATCTGCGTCTTGTACGTTATACTCACTTGTCTCCTGTAAATTGTACTCTTTGATCTCTTGCATCTCTTCATATTCTCTATTGCTGGGACCCTCCTTTCCAAGTATATTCGTCTTATCCACCTCGTCTACCTCTGTTCCAATAGCTACCGCATCTTCCATGCCCGTCATGTTATGCAATTCAAAGTAGTCGGTGTCGATCTGCGGCCCGTGGAAACTGCCCACACCCCATGCCCGGTACCCTGTTGCCGCAAACACCACGAAGGTCACAATCACAAGCAAGGCGTAGTTCATCGACGACCACGTAAGGTTCTTGATCATGGGAGGAAGACACAAGATCACAAACAGGAAGAGCACCCACACCACGGCCAAGCCGTTGATGAGCCATCCGAACTTGTGCAACCGGAATGCACCTCCCTTGATCTTGCGCCTCTTGTTCATCATGGAGCAGAAGATGGGCATGCCGTTGGCCAAGGCCAAACTGACCACCGAGGCTCCCATGAACGCGTTGAATGCCGACGTGGATACCAACGACAAAAGGGCCAACACAGCACACACCAACATCGAGAGGAACAAGGCGTTTTTGGGCACGGTGGAGTCGTCCACCGAGTCCACTGCCACCCAGTAGTCCTTGTAGGGAAGACCGCCATCACGGGCAAAGGCGTAGGTGGTTCTGGATGCCGTTGTAAGCGAACCAATGGCCTGGAACACCACGGTTCCCACCAAGAGAATCACCAACAAGAACGAGATGAGATACGACTCGGTCGCAAACTTGAACACGAGGTCAATGGGCATGACCTCGGGCGTCTCGTCAAGAAGGAGCTTGAGTTCGGGAAGAATGGTCAAGATGGGAATGATGAAAATTACTCCCATGACGGCCGAGAGCAGAATGGCACTGATGGCACCCTTGGGCATGTTTCTTTCGGGATTCTTGACCTCGTCGGTCATGGAGAAAATCATGCCGTAACCCGTCAAGGTGAAGGACGCACCCTGGAGCCCGATCATAAAGGCCAACGGGTCGGGCCATCCCGACCTGGTGTTGTCGAAGGTGGTGAGGATTTCCTTGACGGTGTGAGTCTTCTTGGCAAAGAAAATGAGCAACACGTCGATGGCTAGCACCGTGTAGATGGACCACATGATGCAGAGGCGGTTGATGCGCTCGAGGTACTTGGAGAACTTGAAGTTGATGATGCCACAGAGCGTGAGGAGAATGAAGTAGATCCCAAGCACTATGAGGATGTCCACCTTGAAGTAGACGTCCTTGAGGCCTAGCACCGAGAGGATGAACTGCGACCCCGCAAACATGATGCTGACGGCATAGGTCCAGTTTCCGATCAAGAGAAACCACCCGGTGAACCACGAGCATATTAATGAGTACTTTTCATTGCTGAGAATGGCACTGAAATGGTACACCCCTCCGGCCGTGGGGTATTTGGAGATGATTTCGCTCAAACTGAGCACCACACAGAAGGAGAAGAACGACACCACGATCCAGCCATACAAGATGGTGACATTGGCTCCGTCCACCAAAGTGATCCACAAGGTGGAGGATATCCCAAAGGGAACGCCCATGAGCGTAACCCCGAGACCGATAATGGATGTGACGGTCAATTTCCGCTCCAAGTCTTGCTTGTACTTGAAATGTTCCACCTGTTCGATCTCATCTTCCTCGAGATCGTGGAGAAATGCATTGATGAGCTCTCCGACTGGAGCAGCTAAATGGTTGATCTTCTGTCCTATCTGCTCTGCTGAAAGATGCGATTCTCCATGTCCATGTTCGGCAACGTGGTTGCTACCACTGGCTTGGACACTATCTTCACCTGGACCTGTGGTCGAGGTACCTCGGGGTTGTTGAGATGCCCCTTCCATTGTAGTCTCAAGTAGGGAGTCTGCTCAAGCTATTAATTAGATAGGCCTATATGCAGCGCGGACTGCAGGGATTTTAGTAAAGCCGTTACGGACCAGGAGCAACAGAGAAGATGAATAGAATTGACTAGAGGTGAGAGGTAGGATGATAGATGGTAGATGATAGATCTATTATAATCATGCATCTTTAGCTAGATTTAAAGTTTTGACGTATTTTTGAAGAAATCTAGAAAATGTGACAACCATGCATGCCTTTGCAGCCAGTGAACTTAGAGAATGTTATTGTTAGATAAATACGAAGAAACGACTTAAAGCGGGGAGGAAGTGGCACGGCACTTGGAATCCAGGAGAGATGTTGTAGACATATTATAACGATAATGCAGGAAAATATGGTTATTAAGTATTACAATTTGATCGCCATAACAGCCCTTGCAAAAGGCCAATATTGCCAGAATACAAGTCTAAGGGATCGAACAGTGTGGTATATTAAGGTCAGACTATAGATAGGGATTGCAAACTATTTCCGAATTGAACACTGTGATTGAATATTTCACCGTCAATGTGTCAAGTAAAATATCTTCCAAAGAAGCGTCAAGTATAATCTTCTAATCTGGACTGAATGGACAGAACCAACCACGAAATGAACCTACTAGCAAAATTGAAGAGAGATACATCAAAGTGATGTAGTGAATGCTTCAAATTGATGATGAGAGCATTGTAAAATTGATGTAGAGAGGATTTTGAAACTGAGTTGGGTGAATTCCTCGAATTCTTCAAATTGATGATGAGAGTATTTTGAAACTGAGTTGGGTAAATTCTAAATTGATGTAGTTTTTCTTCAAATTAAGTAATGTAGAGAGTATTTTGAAATTGAATGGAGTGAATTTAGTGAATTGTCCAAATTAGCAGTTATTCCTATTAATTCTTCTCATTACTAGAAGTCAAAATCACTCTCGTCGTCCTTTTCCTCCTCTTTCTTTTCCGACACAAGTATCGGCAAGCTGATACTTTCGGCGGTCTTGACAAACACCCCACCGATATTATCCACCGTCTTCAACAAGCCGCCCACCGGGCGGAACTTCTCGTCGACCAAGTAATGCAAGACGTCGTTGATGTTGGCAATGAGCTCCTTGTGCGAGAAGGAGGTGGAGCCCACCTTGATGGACAAGCAGTTGCCATTTACGGGCGGAATGAAGTAGGTGTTTCCGGCAATGGACTTCATCTGGCTCTTGACGTACTTGGGCTCGCACCGGTCGTCCTTCAACTTGGTGGACTTCTTGCCCACAGTCAACTTGGCGTCGGGGTCCGGCTTGGCCATCTGCACCATGTACGGCACCTTCTTGTTTTTGAGGTAGAACGTGGGCCCGAGGATTCCAGGCAAGAACTTGTGCACGCGGTGGTCTGCCACCACCAAGTCGAACTCCTTGAAGAGGCGGTATATCTTCTTGGGGTCCTTGGCCATGGCCTTGACCTTGGTCAAGGTGTAGATCTGGTTGAAGACGTCCTCAGTAGGCGAGTCTTTCTCCTGCAATGCCTTCCGATACGGCGTGGATGGGTCCTTGGTGATCAATAGCACCGATTTGGTTTCCAACTTACTGAGTTTGTGGGACACAGGGACAATCCGGGGCACGTAGTCCTTGGATCTGGCAAGTTGGACCTTTAGATTTATCACAAGAAACACCGTTTCGGGGGTTTCAGAATGTGAAAGCAACGCCTTGAGCGACTTCTTTGCCAGAGAAAGGGCCTCTGGCCCGAGAACAAACTCCATCGATACTGAAGAAATTGGAGAAAGAAATTGGAGAAAGAAGATGAAGAAGATGAAGAAGATGAAGATGCAGAAGATGAAGATGCAGATATTGTAGTTGATGAGATGAGTTGTGAGTTGATGAGATGTTGTAGTTGATGAGATGAGATGAGTTGGTAGTCTCTTGAGGCCGAGGTCACGTGACATTAGTATATATGTTGGTAGTGGCGGCACCGATTAGCTCGATATACCAGATATAATTATAACGTAAGTAGTAATGTTCAGATTTCTGGTAATAGTAAACCACTTATAGACCTAATAATAATTAAATCTTCAATATGTATTATGTAACTAATAGATATTTAGTGATTGCTAAGATACTAAAACCAGTACAGATATTATAAGAATATTCTGTGTCTCTTTATATGAAAAAGAGTAAGCGGAGTTCGGAATATATGAGTAGCAATTGATAGATTATATCAAGGGATGAAACGACAGTGGAGTGATCCTTATCCTTAGTCATTCATATTTCCATCAGTAAAGAATTATACATAATTCTTTATACTTTCAGTCTCCCCATATTTGGTATTACGACATATGCTCCTAACTGGTAAGAAATGTCGCACTAAATTCCGTTCCGGGAAATCTAGATTCCAACAATATACCAGACAGCCTATAATACATATCTACTGGGACCACTCCACGCCTAGTCGCCACGGAGCGCCCGTATCACGGCCGGCCGCCGCATCATGTACTTGGTCCACTTGTACACCTCGGGAAACTCGACCTTCAAGTTGATGCCAATGCGGTCCACCACGTTGTTCCAGGGCACGAACGACAAGTCGGCGACGGTGGCCCGGTCGCCCACAAGCCACACGGGATAGTCGAAGTAGCGGGACTGCGACAACGGCGTGGTGCCGGCGCTGTAGGCGGCCGCGTTCTCCACGTCCAAGTCCATGATCAAGGCCTCGCGGCGCTCGGCCAACGCCATTTCAATGACGCCGTAGACCCTCCGCACCTCGTCGGTGTAGCGCTCGACGGCACTGGGCACGGGACACGAGTGGAAGTATCTGAAATGCAAGGCCTGGCCGATCATGGGCGCATGGCCCGACGTCTGGAAGAACACCCACGACAGGATCTGCGACTGCTCCACCAAGTTGTCGGACCACAAGGCGCACTCGCCCGCCTCCTTCAAGTACTTGGACACGAGGTACAAGATGATGGCGCCCAGCTCCCAGATGGAGGTGTTGTCGTTGACGTGGTCGATCAACGCCGGCACGCGGGCGTTGGGATTTATGGTGACGAACTCGGGCGCCCGCTGCTCGCCGTTGTTGAAGTCCAAGAAGATGGTGTTGAACGGGAGGTTGAGCTCGGACAAGATGATGGCCACCTTGAAGCCGTTGGGCGCGGATCGGTGCGAGAAGAGCGTGTAGCCCTCGGTGGGCTGGTTCTGGAAGAAGTGGGTGATTCGGGACTGCTGCTGCTGCGAGGTGGCCTCGTTCTGGAGCTGCTGCTGGAGCAAGTTCAAGTTGACCTCGTTCTGCTGCTGGTCGCTGAGCGACACCGACTTCAAGCCGGCCAGGAGGTTGGAGATGGTCTGGGGGTTGCCGTTGGCGGCCTGGTTGGCGGCGTACGAGTTTCCCGACATGGAGATAGGGGACGGTGATAAAGTGAGAAAGAGGGCGGGTAGGAAGGAGGTGAGATTGATGAGTGGAGGAACGGAGGACAGGAGACAGCAAATGGATTAGGGGCAGGTGGGGGATGGATTAGGGGCAGGTAGGAAGCAGGCTGGATAGCAGGAAGACACACGAGGAGTCGGGATAGCCAGAAATGCAGGGGATGACGGAGAGACCTGGAGAAAGTAGTGGTCCCCTTTTCGTTTTTTCGTGGTAGCGAGGGTGGCGGGGAGGAGGTGCGGAGGTCGTGGTGCGGAGGACTGGTGCGAGAGAGAGAGAGGGAGTAGTGCGGTGGTGGCAGTAGGGATCGCGGTACCGGCGATGGAGGTAGGGATAAAGGGAGGGAAAGGGGAATGGACATGATGGTATGGATGAAGGGATGGATGAATTGAAGAGGATGGAATGGATGTATTGATGGGGATGAATTGAAGAGGATGTTGGTGATTTACGTGGACTACTTTCCACAGTGGCTGGATCATATAGTGAGGGTCGCCAAGGCGGAGACAATTAGGGGAATGTAGAGGAAGTGAGAAAATGAGAGAAGGAGGTGAGAAGAAGTGAGAAGTGAGAATTATGAAAAGTATCAAGTACTAGAGTGGGTCAGATAGATACCAATGAGATGGTAGACACCAATAAGATGTTAGATACCAATGAGATGGTAGATATCAATGAGATGGTAGAAGTCATTATACCTAGCATTGGAATAAATTGATCTACTGTATAGTTCATGAGTGCATTTTCTCGATTCTTACTGAGGGAGCAGTAGTTGAATATTCCAGCACAGTCATAGCATTAGGTCCGGCTATTATTGACACGAATGAGGGGAGAAAAATAGAGATTAGGTTGGATAAACATAATGGCCATTTTAAGGAATTATTGCCTCTAATGAAATACCTTTAATGAATTATATGTGCCTCTTTTCTTCAATGCCTCTTTTCAAGCCTTTGTCTATGACATAGATAGAAGTCATCCTGCAACATTCACATAGTAGTTTCAGAATAGATTATTAGCATTGACCCTAGCAATGTAAACTCTAAACTGTTTAAAGTTATTCTCTAGCTTCATTTACTCCACACTCCATCATTCCCCATTGGGACTTGATCTGTCTAAACGCATTTAGGCTACGGCTTTTAAATAACGGCCTGGCTGTTCCAGACACTTCTTTGTCCAGAAAAGGTATTTGAGGTATTCAAACCACCCCAATTCCCTTCTCGGTTAACAATATAGGGTCAATGCCTTCTATCTCACATGCTGACTACTTCTATTAGACTACACTTTCCGTAGATCGCCTTGGCATATGCATTCTTATCCACACTATTGATTTATTTGTTATGTCCCAGCCCTTTCGGGCCCCTCTTCATTTGCAGATATAATGCACCTCTCTATTACCTGGAGTGACCTCTATCAATTTCAAGCATGGTTAGGTGAATGGCCGGGCATGATTCCAAAGGTCACCAACGATCCCGAATGCTCAAAAAATGCCAACCTCCAAAGTCTCTGCAAACAACACGAATAGCCAAACATGGTAACTTTTATTGGAAATCAGACGCTTCTTTCATATTGCACATCTTCTGGCGCGAAAACGTGTTTGACAGGAGAGACAATAGCAAACCCATTCAATTTACCTCCCTTTGGCGGGGCTGCAAATTGCGTTACGGTATCAGTGTCCTCATGAACATTTCTTCTGCTCAACTTGTCATTAATTTTCTTTTGATACTGTAACTTGGCCTCTAACGCTTTGATTTTGTCATTGGCATTCTTGAGTTCGAACGCATTCTTTGTAGTCAACGCAGACACAACCTCACGAAGCTCTTCCCTTTGCGACTTCAAGGTCAGAATAGCTTCTTGAGATTCATCGTAACTGTCGTCATGGCCGTCGCTAACAAGCGAGAGTTGTCTATTAGTTCCTGTCTGGATCTCAGGGGCATATGATCTCCGCTCAAGATCAGGAATGACCGTGAATTTTAATTCTGCATTCTCCTTTAAGAGTTCATTATACTTTTCCATAAAGTTTTTGTCGGACTTGGAAGTCTTCTCTTGCTCGGCAAGTTTATCTTCTAATTGACTCACCATATCATTCTTGAGAAGAAGTTGTCTGTATAACTCGGTCTTTTCGTAATCTAATTTGAGGGGACTTGGGGTTTGCCCATGCTCCATAAGCAAGACATGTTCCTCACTCACAAACCTAAGTCTGCGCTCTTCGTTCAATTTTTCTTGTAACTCGGCTATGGTAGCCAGTTTTTCTATTAATTTCTTCTCCAAATCCTCTTCCTCACCGGTGCCAGTTGGGCTGTGCTTAATTCTGGATTCCAAACTCAATTCCCTTTTGATGGAAGCAGCCAACTCACCAGTGACTAGCTCTAATTCATTCAACAAATCGGTATTGCACACCATTATACCCATCTCTTCCTTGGTGAATGTCAATTTTTTAGATGATTCTGCTGGATCAGCTGGCGTCGTGATTGGGGAAGCAGTGACTAAGGCAGCAGGGGCCGGGGCTGGAGCGGGAGCCGGAGCCGGAGCCGGAGCCCGAGCAGCTTCGTTTTCCTCGACACTTTGAGTTACACTCGACCGCTTTCCATTTTTGGAAAGACGCTTGAACAAATTCTTCGACTTTCCACTCAAGGAAAAGCTTCTAGTCTTGTCTTTCTTGCTTCCCGAATTCTTGAGGTCAGAATCGTCCACCAATTCTGAGGACACATCAAATTCATCTTCATTGCTCAAGGAGTTTTGATAGTTGGAGCCCGCAGAAGTATTATCAGTCAAGCTATTGTTTGCGTCGAAATTGTCCTTGTAGGAGCTCTTGTCGGATGATGGGTGTGAAGTTCTTTCGGGGGTCTCTTCAGAATCGTCCTTTTCCACACTGACGGCTCTGAAGTTGTTGAATGCGGTATTGGCCACCAAGGAGTGGATGGAAGGCTTTTTCTTGAGACTCCACAGGTTGTTCTTCTTGGGCAGGCCGCGCTCCTTGATCAAGGTGGGCTCGTCATTGAGTTCCAGCTCCTTGTATGGCGACTTGTTCGGCGTGACCAAGGTGGGCGCAGTGACGAACACCTCCTTGGTGGTGTTGGCGGTTGCACCCAACGTCTTGAACTTGTCGGAGTAGTGGTCGTTGTAGTCTTCGTCGTCGTGCATGATGGACTCCCTGTTGTTGGTGGTGGAACGGATATTGAAGGAAGGCGACGTTTCGGACTCCTCCATGGTCAATCTCACTGGAGTGTTGTTATCTTCCTCCTTGAAGTCGTTATTGGAGGCGAACAAGTCAATCTTACGCAAGCGCACCGAGTTGTTCTTTTTAAGGGTAGACTTTCGCGAGAGCGAAGCGGCCTCGTCGCCGAATTGGTACTGGGCAATCTCATCGCTATCATCGGTGGGGTCGTCCAGCAGGGGTTCGAAGGGCAGTTTTCTTTGTACAGGTCTGGAGTGGATCCGGGGGGAGTTGGTGATGCTTTCTTCGTCCTCGTCCTCCTCGACCACGTTCATGAGCGAGTCGTTGGAGGGGTGCAGCTGGAAGGGAGGGGGAGCGGCGGCGCCGTAGCCGAAGGACTGGCCCTGAGGATTATTGTTGGAAAATTGTTGATTATTGGAATTGAACTGTCCCTCTGGATTGGAATTGAACTGTCCCTGTGGATTGGAATTGAACTGACTCTGTGGATTGGCATTGAACTGACCCTGTGTATTATTGTTAGTGAATTGACCCTGTGGATTATATTGACCCTGTGGATTATATTGGCCCTGTGAATTATTGTTATTCATGAATTGTTGGCCCTGGTTGGTGGGAAACTTCTGGACCGGGGGAATGTGCGGGCCTTTGGGCTCCTGGAAATGCTGCTGAGGAATGGGGTTGCCGCCGGTCAACGACTGGGCACGGAGTGCCTGTGGATGGGACTGGAACTGGCCTGGAGGGTACTGGCCTGGAGGGTATTGGGGGTTGTTGTACTGGCCGGGGCCGCCTGGGGGTAACACCGGGTTCATGTAGGTGCCGTTACCACGCAAGGAGCCGGTACGGGGACCGCCTGGGCCCATCTGGCCCATGGGCATCTGGCCCATGGGGCCCTTGGGGCCGGGACCACCGCGGTTGTTGAGCGACATGGTGCGCGGTCCGGTGGGCATGCCGTTGGGATTCAGGTTCAAGGACATGGCACGGTAGTTCGGCGAGTAGGTGTTCAAGGACATGGCGCGGGGGTCGCCGCCGGGGACCGGCTGGGGAGGCTGCATGGGGTTGCCGCCGGAGGCCAAGGACATGGCGCGTGCGCCCGACGCAAGCGCCATCTTCTTCTGGTGGTTCATCTGCTTGCGGTACTGGATGTTGTTCAAGGCGGCGGCCGGCTTGCCGGAGGCGCTGCCGAGGCCAGCGCCCAAGGTGGGAATGATGGGCGTGGTGTCCAAGGTCAGGGCCGAGGACGCGCCGTAGGGGCCGCGGTTGCGGATGTGGGAGATGTCGTCGAACGACACGTTGACGGTGGCTAGGTCCTGGATGTCGGCGCCGGCGTCGTCGTCGAAGGCGGCGCCGGCCTTGTTGCGGCGGAAAAAGCGATTGACGGACTGGGACGTCAAGGACGCCTTTCGGGAGCCTCCGGCGGCACCGCCCGGCGTGGGCAACGGCGTCATGAGGTCGTAGTTGGAGTACGGCTGTTGCTGGGGGTGTTGATGTTGTTGATGTTGTTGGAACTGGCCCTGGAACTGCGGCGGCGGCCCTTGTTGGCCGGAGTTTGGCGGGTTGCCGCTCAAGGCGGCAATGTCCTGTTCTCCGTTCAAGATCTGTTGCCTGAGCTTGGCCCTGTGGGTGGTGGCGACAGCAGCGTCCATGGTGATGGAGAGGGGGAGACGGAGGTCGTGGGGTGGACAGACCAGATGAATGAACCGGACGACGGAGGCAAAGAAGAAGAAGGAGGAGGATGGAGAGGAACAGACGGAGGAAGAGATGTGATGGTGTAGCAATTGGCGATTTTTGGGGGCGCGGTCCTGTAGGGAAGAGTGGGCGCAGTGAGAGAGAGAGAGAGAGGGAGGGAAGAGGAAGGAAGGAAGGAAGGAAGGAAGGAAGGAAGGAAGGAATGAAGGAAGAGGATGGAAGGATGAAAGGGGAGGATGAACGGGGAGGATGAAAGAGGAAGGTATCAGTGTATGGGTCCGGTGGATTCTAGTGAATTAGTGTGTAGTGAATGTAGCGCATCTACATAACGATATATAGTGCTCTAGACACTTTCAGTCAGACTTTCAGGTACAGCCAGGGGTACTGGCCCTAGCAGAAGGTCGATGCATTGGGGCAAGGAGACCAGGGTTTGCCATACAAATCACACCGTTGTGATCTACACATCTGTGGCATTCCAACGGTGGTCTCAGATTGTCCATACCTCCACTGGTTCACGAAATACACCTGCCATGTATCTCCTTTTATCTCCTCCATTTCCTGTATCTCCTTCGCTTCTCTCTCTCTAATCTAGTACGCGTTCCCTACATAGTAGGCTTAGGGAAAAGCCCCGATATAGGACGTTGCTGCGGGTCGAGGCAACAGAAGCCGGTTTAGGACCCCGACTCCTCTTTCTTCTTCCAATGCAGCCACCAGCGTCCCCTTTGGTGCTGGCTATGGCCTGTTCAGACCAGTGGTGGCCCCTGACACGCGCACGTGCGCCTCGTGCGCGTGATGCCAGCACACGTGACCCGCCATGCCCCTGTTTTGTTCAACTATTCCCGACTTTCTTCTCCACCGATGGACCTCGAGAAACTGCCCCTGCGCCCCCCGACGGCCGCCAGTTGGCTCTGGATCCGCACGGCCGTGTTGGCCTTGGTCCCCGTGGCCCTTTTCCTGCTCAATTTGGCCTGGTTTTGGCCCCAGGAGCCCACGCTCCAAATCCAGGCACAACAGCTACCCATATCACAACACCAGCTCGACGAGTGCCGCCGGCTCGGACTTACTCCCAAGAACCCCGTACGCATCATAGTCGGCGACAACGGCGAAAAGATCATCAACGGCCGCTTCTTGCACATCACCGACATGCACCCTGACCCCCTTTACCAAGAAGGCACGCTGCCAGGAGAGCTGGCGTGCCACTCCAAGGGCGAGGGCAGCGCCAGCAAGTACGGCGACGCCATCTTGGGGTGCGACAGCCCCATGATTCTCGTCAACGAGACCATCGAGTGGGTCAAGACCCACCTCAAAGACAAGATCGACTTTGTTGTGTGGACTGGCGATAACGTCAGGCACGATAACGACCGGCGCTTCCCCAGAACCGAACAGTCCATCTTCGAGATGAACGAGCAGGTCAGCGAGATGATGTACCAGGCGTTCCGCGACGACAACTCCGACGAACACCTGCACCGCATGCAAGTGGAGCTCATTCCGTCGCTCGGCAACAACGACGTGTATCCCCACAACTTGTTCCTGCCCGGCCCCACGCTTCAGACCCGGGAGCTCTTCAAGATCTGGCAGAACTACATCCCGCAGTCCCAGCTCCATATCTTCAACAGGGGCGCCTACTTCTTCCAGGAAGTCATCCCCAACCACTTGGCCGTGATGTCCATCAACACCTTGTACCTCTTCCAGTCGAACCCCTTGGTTGACAACTGCGACTCCAGAAAACAGCCCGGCTACATGTTGTTCGAGTGGCTCGGGTACGTGCTCAAGGAAATGCGGGCCAGAAACATGAAGGTGTGGCTCACGGGCCACGTTCCTCCCAACGAGAAGAACTACGACATCTCGTGTCTCAGAAAATACATCGCGTGGACGCACGAGTACAGAGACGTCATCATTGGCGGACTTTATGGCCACATGAACTTGGACCATTTCATTCCCTTGGATTCCGTCGCTGCGTACAAGTCCATCAAGCAAAACATCCGAAGCAAGGCCGACTTGAAGGAGTTGTCGTTTGAGACCACCTTCAAGGACTCGGGCTCGGGCTCGGACTTCGATTCCGACTCCGACTCCGACGTCGAAGACTTCACCCCTGCATTGGAAGAGTCCAGCTTCTTCGAGACCTTCGAGTCCATGGGCATCGACTTCAGAATCCAGGGAGGCGTGCCGGAAAATAAGGTCAGATACATGGAAACCTTGCGTTCGCTGATGTACGCCGCCATCAAGGGACGCAGAAAGTCAGGTAAACACAGCGAGAGATACTCCATAGCACACGTCTCTGCCAGTGTGATTCCCACATTCAACCCCGGTCTACGTGTGTGGGAATATAATATTACTGGATTGGAGGAGAATGCCAAATTGCAAGCCAAGTATGCCTTTGCTCCATGGGATAGTTTTTTCACTGGCTTGAACGATTTGTTCGCCAAATTCGACCAAGAGGACGAAGCCTCGATCATGGTAAAGAAAGACAAGACCTTCCCGCCAAAAATGCCCGAAAACTTGCCTTTGGGACCCGCATATGTACCCCAGACTTTCACACCAGAGAGATACGTACAGTACTTCGCGGACTTGGAAGCCATCAATTCAGGCAAGAAAGAATTCGAATACGAGCTCGAATATGCCACGGACGACTCCACCTACAACATGAAGGACTTGACTGTGGGTGAGTGGATCAAGCTAGGCAGAAAGTTGGGCCAGCCGGTCAAGAACTTGGAGAGTGCAGGCAAAAAGTCCAAGAAGAACGGTAAGAAGAAGAAGGGCAACAAAAATAAAAAAAAGAAGGACAAACAGATGGAGAAGTTGGAGCAGGTGTGGAAGCACTTCTTGAAGAACTCCTTCGTCAGCTCCGACTACGAGAACAAGGGCTATGGTTAACGAATACACGTTCAAGACACAGAGGCACGAGGGTGTAGACGATATACTGCATATAAACAATTTAACACGTGAAACAATCCAAAGCTAGGGCTCGCGCCCTAGTCGTGCGCGCACCGAGAAAAATTCTCGACTACCACATCCAGACTTTTCAATTTTCACTTCTTTTCTTCATCCGATATTGGGACCATTAAATATTCCTATCGTCAATTATTAACTAAGTCGAAATGGGTGGTGCTCGTGAAAAGAAGGTTCAATACTTCTCCAAGTTGAGAGAATTGTTGGAAGAATACAAGTCTATCTTCGTTGTCGGTGTCGACAATGTTTCTTCCCAACAGATGCACGAAATCAGAAAGGCCTTGAGAGGTAAGGCTGTCGTCTTGATGGGTAAGAACACCATGGTCAGAAGAGCCCTCAGAGGTTTCTTGGCCGACTTGCCCGACTTCGAGAAGTTGTTGCCTTTCATCAAGGGTAACGTTGGTTTCATCTTCACCAACGAGGACTTGAAGTCCATCAGAGAGATCGTCACCTCCAACGTCGTTGCCGCTCCTGCCAGAGCCGGTGCCGTTGCCCCAGCTGACGTCTGGATTCCTGCCGGTAACACTGGTATGGAGCCAGGAAAGACCTCTTTCTTCCAAGCCTTGGGTGTTCCAACCAAGATTGCCAGAGGTACCATTGAAATTGTCTCTGACGTCAAGGTCGTCGAGGCTAACAGCAAGGTCGGTGCTTCCGAAGCTACCCTTTTGAACTTGTTGAACATCTCTCCATTCACCTATGGTTTGACTGTTGTTCAAGTTTACTCCGAGGGTCAAGTCTTCCCATCCTCCATCTTGGACATCACTGACGATGAGTTGGTCGGTCACTTCGTTTCCGCCATCAACGTCATTGCCTCCATCTCCTTGGCTGTTGGTTACCCAACCTTGCCATCTGTCGGCCACTCCGTCATCAACCACTACAAGAACGTCTTGGCTTTGTCTATTGCCACTGACTACACCTTCGAGGGTTCTGAGGCTATCAAGGACAGATTGGCTAACCCAGATGCTTACGCTGCTGCTGCCCCAGTTGCCGCTGCTGCTGACTCTGGTGCTTCTGCTGCTGCCGAAGAGGCTGCTGCCGAAGAGGAGGAGCAATCTGACGACGACATGGGTTTCGGTTTGTTCGACTAAACGTGTTAGTATAGCTGTATAATAAACTTCCAACCTATCATGATGTAGAGGAGTAAGAGCTCATCCATTGTAAATGATGAGAATATTAATACTATGATTAACGGATTAATTAATTTGGGCTCAAGCGGAAATAGGACGTTGAAAAGATTTCTACTGCATATTTTTATCGACTGCAATTTTGATTCTGATTTCTATGAATATTTTTAAGGACTGAATTTTTGATTCTGATTTCAAGTGCATATAATTTATTTCAAACTAAGCATTCACTCTTATTCTGACACATTTACCATTGTAAACTCAACTCGTCTTTGTTGCCTCGTCCTTCATGTCAATGGTATCTTTTGTTACCAGTTCAGGGTATATATATGTATATTCTCACTCTCTATTTGTGGCTGCGAAAATGTCCACCATATACGACACCAACTTCTCTATGCTGTCACAGGACAAAACCACAGTGGAATCACCACCAACAAGATCTTTATCCCATTGTCTTGCAACTCTAGAGTTGCTAGCGGACGAAGGTCCGGTTGTTTCCTGGGAAAAGGCTTCACCATTTCTCAGAAATGTGAGACAGGAACTTTACACAATTCATAGTATTACTGAAGAATACCCAGGCTTGAAGTCTGAAATGCTCTCATACTTTTCAACCAGTCGTTTAGAAAAGTATGTCAAGGCGTTTGTGGTATCGTTTGTGGGTCGGTTTTCTGCACTTCGACCTTTAGCTGAAGGGGAACTCAGTCTTTGGGATATACCTCTACAGTGTCTTGAGTGCTTGTGCCAAATAACTGGCCATTTATACCAGATTCCCTTTGAAGCAAGGTTCACTGTCGAGATTTCGGCTATAACCACCTTGTATGTGCTTGAAAATCTCCTGGCGTTTCTCGAGAATCTTCAATTGGTAGCTATTGAAATGCCAAGTACCGAATGGCCACGGTCTCCAGAAAATCGGAAATGGCTCCAGTATTCCGAACAAAATAGACAAGAGGCTGTCCGAAAAAGTCAAACCATGAACCTAATCTTGATTATAATTCTTACATTCGGAAAACCAAGACCAGAATTAGCCACTTTCTTTAACGGCCATGATTTGACCCGTGAAAACTTCCCTACAGTGCTTGAACAATTTCATGCATGCTCCATCAGCATTTACATGAGTTATGCCCAACACTTCCTCAAGAAAGACGAAGATTTTAAAGCATTGGAATACTTTCATGACAATTTTCTAAATCAACTACTGGATTTTCTTCTGGATTGTTTCAGTTCAGAAGAATATTCCACTTACGGCCCCATCTTGGAAAGTTGCAAGAATACAAACTCGCTAATTTTTCATGAACCGGGGATTGAATCCAATGTAAATTTCTCCAGAACAGTACAAAAGTATCCCTTGAACCTGTACATCACCAAAACTGGAAATTACAAGAGGTACTTGGCTACCTACAAAAAGCCCGAATGGGCCAGTATATTCGATAATTCAAATACTTACCTGTTCCATGATTTGGAAGACACAACAGAAGTTCAATCCACAACCCAGATTTCAGAAGAGGACAACATACCAGAGATCATAGTACGTATGGGGTTTCGAAATAGATGTAAAGAATTTTTTCTTTACTTATTGGGATGGAAAAAGTAGTCGGAAATATGAATAGTTGAATAGTAATAGTTCAATACAACGTCCAGGTTTAATCATGATTGACTGAATAGAAAGAGTAATTGAATAATTGAAAATTAATACCATAGAAAGCACTAATTATTGAGTATGTAGAAAAGAAGCATACTACTCCATACTTGAAATGTACATATACTCAGTGAAATGTACATATACTCAGTACTTATGCCTCCTTTATTCCGGCTCATCTCACTGTAGGCGAAACAAGAATTTGCTATGTATAAAAGCAGTATTAGTTTTCTCTACTTCTCCTACACTATGTCATATGCTGTTCATTTCTATATACAAGAACTTTATCTTCTTCTGTACAACTCCCTAGGCTTCTCGTAAGCCACGGTAGACTCCCTGACGATCTCCTTCTCAAGATGCTGTGTCAATTTGTGAGGCTTTGGCCATGTCTCGGGCAATAAACCAGCCTTTTTGAACAAGAAAGTGACTCTTTCGCTGACTTCAGCACCAACACCGATCCAGTACTTCGATCTGTTGAAGTCCATCTGTATATCTTTGAAAGGCTTGACACCAGCAGCCTTTTCTTCAGGAGTTAAAGGTACAGGAACTGGGTTGTAGGTTCCCAACACTTCGACAGGTAAACTGTCACGGGCAGAGCCCTTCTTGGCCACAACAATGTTGTATAAGGGTTGATGCTTTCTTCCGAAACGAGCCAACCGAATCTTCAACGGACTCCTGACTGCAGAAAGTGACATGGTGGGCAGTAGAGTAGATGATGTTCTTGATGGTGAAATATTTCAAAATTTTAGTAGTGCGAGTCGTGCGTCTACCGCATATCACCAAGTGGCCTACCAAGTCGCTTCAAACACCTCCACGATAGGATTTCTCTCTATCTAAGAGAATGTATGTAATAATGTTGTTTATCCGTTCTTGTTTCTCTCTTAATTATTTGATTTTTAATTACTATTCTCTTATTTTTTTCAGTTGTCCTACATGTACCTTTTCTACTTCTTAATATTAACTATACACGGAACCTATTCAAAGCTTCTTTCTGGCCTTGAACTTTTGCTTGGGCTTGGAGATCTTGGATTTGCCCTTGTATGCTGGCTTGTGGGAGGAGTGAGACTTCGAGGAAGATTTTTCATCTTCATCATCAGACCAGTCATCCTCTTGTTTAGCGGATCTCTTATACTTCAACTTGTTTCTTTGGCCTCTGATTGGTGCCTGCTTGACAGCATCTAAGTATGCATCAACACCGGAGCCCTTTCCAGCCAATGGGTCCTCGTCCTTTTCATTGAAGACAAGCTTACCACTAGAGGTCTTAAACTCAGATATTATGTTGTTCAATTCCTTCTTACTGACATTCTTTGGTTTAGAGGACGAAATGTGGGCCAACGATTGACGGTCCAACAAGTTCAATGGCTCATCACCGGTATCCAAAATAAATTGGTTAGACTTCTTCTTGCCCTTGGTTGGCTTGTCGTCATCTTCAGCTTCGTCGTCAGAAACGTCAGAATCGTACAATGCCTCTTCATATGCAGACACAAACTTCTTCTCACTACCCTTGTTAACCTCTTCACCTTCCTCGGATTCTCCCTTTCTCTTGGCTCTGGCTCTGGTCTTCTTGATGTTAGCCACCAATTTTCTATCTTGTTCTGGAATGGCATTTTCAACGGTTTCGATGCCGAATTTTCTGATCAATCTCTCCAAAATATGCTTGACTTTAGACTTGAAGTGGCCCTTGTGCTCGTGAGACCATCTCATCAACTTGCTCAACAATTCGGGCAAACTCTGTCTGACCAATTCCTCTGGCAAAGACAAAACCTCGACCTTGACGAAACCAATGGCCGATTTGGCGATTTCTCTCGAGTTGTGCGTCAAGAACAATTCAACAGTAGAGGAAATCTCCAACAAAGTCTCGACTGGCAATTCATTCTTGAATTCGAAAACCAAACACGAGATAGCAGTAATACTCGCGGAAATCATATGAGGCGATTGAGCAGCCAAACCAGCACTGACCATAGTGAAATATTCACTCAAATTGGCACTGGTGTTAGGAGAATCGGCGTCAAAACCAGGGACCTTGCTGTTCTCAACCACACCACCTTCCTTCATCTTCAAACCCATCTTAATCAAGATTTGGTAAGATAATTCTCTGGATCTTTCGTTAACATCCTTGGTAGACATGATAATTTCTTGCAAAATGGATGGAATAAAGTACAAGTCAGTCTGAGGCAAGATGTCAATGAAATAAAGAAGGGTGGTCATTCTCGAGGCTCTGGCAGAGTTGGCGGTGTTTTCAGTGGTTTGGATCAACACCGTTTGAATTTCGTTCTTGAACTTAGACACAGTGGCTTTTCCCTCTTCGGATTCAAGCAATCTGTTAACAATTCTATAAGATCTCTTTTGCATGAGAGGAGCATTGGTCATGCTGATCGTGGAGGAGAAAATGGCCATCAAGGCGTTGTGACATGATTCTGGAACATACTTGGACATGGCGACCACCAAGTCCATCATGGTAATGCTCAAAGTAGGCTCGTTCTTGTTTGGTTTAGTCTTGTTTTCAGCTTCATCGTCCATGGCTTGTTTCAATAATCCACAAACCTTGTTGAAAGTCACCTCCAAGTCGTTCTTAGGGATGATTTTCAAGTATGCGTCAATGGTTTCCAAAACATAGCCTCTGCTGTCTGGAAGAGTAGATGAGAAGACATTGAACAAGACAGACAAAACGTTGGAAGCCTTGGAACCCAAGTATTCGATGTTTTGTTGAGCTTGAGCAACAGGGAAGTCCTGTTCAACAAATGGGTCTCTCTCTTCGGACTCGATGTATTTAAGATTGGAATCAACCAAGTTCTTCAAACCATGGCAAATGGGGTTTCTTAATACGACCTGAGCGTACATGATGTCGGTGATCTTGGCAGCAAAGGTGTCATCAAAGCCTTGGATCAAATCTCTTGGTAAGTCACAGAAACGGGGAACCAACGACCAGATTTGGTCGATGATAGTTTGGAAGATCTTGACGTGTACCGTGTCCTTCTTAGCAGCATCGTTGATCTTGGCAGTGAAGAAGTCGACCGTAGGCAAAACGTGGGTCTTGAAGAATTGCAATTGTCCTCTAAACACATTGTCTCTCAAGAGAGGTAACATCCACGCTCTACCTGGCTTGTCAGTCGACGTCAAATTCAAGGGCAAGATACTCAAGACAAAGCTTGGGCCAGTGGCTCTAAGGAAAGCAGCAATGACATCTTCGGCTTCCTTGTTGTAAGGGAACGAGTCCGACTCGTTAGTACGCCAGTCACCCACAACACCAAGGATCTTGTGGAAGTCAGAGCACGAACGTTCTCTGAATTTGAGCACACAAGCAGAAACAAATTCCAAAATCTCTTTGGTGGACTGCTGGTACTTGATGCTGAAAAGCTCGTTTTCGATGAATTGGCTCATGTACGTGACAAAGTCGTCGAAGAACTCGGAAACTTCATCGGAAATGTCGTTGTCGTCGGTCTGGAACAACAAGAATTTGTCAGGTATAGCTTGGCTGATAATGGCGATCAAACATTGGCTGGCAGAAATGGTGATGTCCTTAGACTCCGAGGCCAAAAATTCACTGACAATTGGAATGATGACTCTCAACATGGGAAGACATGCTTCGGGTGCCAAGGTGGAAAAACTGTCCATTCCCTTGGCCACAATGGCCAACCAGGTGGCTGCCAAGTAGGTATCGTTGATGGAAGGTTTCAACTCGAAAATAATTTCCAACACCTTGGCAAATCTTTCCACGTCAATGTCGCTGTCCATAGACTTGAACAATCCCTCGAACGCTTGGAACACAGCAGAAATAAGGAATTGGTCCGAAGACTTGGAGATTTCGAGAAGAATGTCACACAAGGCCTCGGTCTGGTCGGCAGGCCACGAGTTGGTCGAGGTGATGACGGTGATTAATTGTAAGCAGTGAATGAGCTGACCGGTGACTTCCTTTTGTGCAGCCTTGTTCTTGGTCTTGGCTTCCTTGACCAAAGACTTCAATTTGTTCAATGAAATTTCACCAATCAATGGAGATGCTATGTGATGGGGAGTTGGGGAGGCAGGAGGGTTCAACAAGATCTTCTTGATCGACTCTTGGGCTCTCTTTCTGACCTTGGGTCTGATATCGAACGACAATTCCAACAAACCGACCAAGGCTCTCTTGGGAGAAATGTTGGAATTGGAGGCCCATTGCTGGTGTTCTTGGACCAACAACAAACTCTCCAAGACACCGATGGTGGACTTCACCAAAGGAGCCTCAGAGCCGGCGTTGGTCAAGCATGGCGCCAACTTGGTCAAAATTTCACCGAATTTACTCTTGAGCACATTGGCAGGAGCAAAAGGAACGAAGATGTCGAGGAAATAGGCGGCACTGGTGGCCAAGTTGGAGTCGGCCACTTTCTCACCTTGTACAGACTGATCTAACAAGGACAAGAACGACACGAAGTAGGACATTGGAGTCTTCTCATTGTGCTGCTCTTCGATGTTCTCTTCAACAGCAGACAAAATAATAGCAAGCTGTTTCTGGTTGTCAAGTTTGGAGTTGATTTGAGACCGGATCTTGGCAAGCTTGTCATCAAGCCCAATTTGGTCCACAGACACTCCTCCGTCTGGGTTATTGTCCATGATGGTAGTAGGTGGAGATATATTGTAGGTGAATTTTTTTGAGATGGGATGAGGTGTGGGTCACGTGCGAGATCAAGGTGGTGGAGGACGGGGGTGGCAGGATCCGTACAAGAAGGGAGAAGGGGGGGTAAACTAGAGTGCAGGATAGATTTGATAGCATGGAGCTTTGTTTTGGTCTTTTTTCCATTAATTTTGGAAGTTTTCTTGTTCCAGTATCTGGCAGCTTGAGTTGTATTTAAATGAGAATACGTGAAAAATCCATGAAAAGAGAAGACAACTCTACTTTAGAAGTAGTCACAGACTCTAACGTTAGCTCAGACTAACACTACATATTCTTCAATTATCCCCATCATCAAAATAAAATTTATTTCTACTTTGTTCATATTAATTCATTTGTCTATTGTCATGGCATTGCGATGTATGATTTCGTCTATTTCGGCCCGCAGTCTATGCTTCTAAGTCTAATTCCTGTAACATCTCATCGATCATGGAAATGTCACTATTGTAGCTGAGCCATGCATTTTTGACGAGTCTGATATCGTCAGATCGGGTGGTATCTTGTGTGTCTCTAAAGTGTTCTGCGATAGGCTCAAAGTCCTCGAATTCGTCATTGACGCTATGCTTCTTGCTAAGATAGTACCGAATATCATCTATCAACTCGATCGTATCAGTGGTCTGTCTTTCGGCAATTCGGTTGGAACTCTCGGTGATTAATTGCAAGAGCTTTTCTCTCTCAGATTTGGTTTGAAATATGTATTTGAGGTTGTGGGCCATCATTTTTGATATGTGTTGCTCGAGCTTATCGCATCTTGCTTGCCACGAGACTCTAATCAAGTCGTAAGCATCGTAGCCCAAATATTTTTCCAAATTTGTAAAATCTTCAAGTGTTAATTCACTGAACAAGGAAGTGATTTTTACGGCACACATTGTCTTCAATCTTTCCAAAAGGAGTTCGTCGGCAGCAAAAAGTAACTCCACTGTGTAATAAAGGGACAAATTATGAATATCATCATGATACAAAAATGATAAGACCATCTGTAGCACCTTGGAGCTGGAGATACTGGATGCCACATGAACTACTGGCACATGCACCGGTAAAATCGAAGTCCTGTCGATAATATCGATATTGGAAGTTTGTGCATAGTCCTTGAATACAGGTGTTCTTTCTTCCGTGGCGTTGAAAAGCTCCGATTTGAACATGGTGTCAAAGTATTCAGATCTGGACACGATGGATTTGTGAGATGGATAGAAGATTGCTTGTTCTGTTTCCGAATCAATACACGATAGGATTATATCAGGATGGCAGGTGGACTCAAGCAACTGGAATTTCTGCTTTTCTGTAAGAAATCCAGCCGGCTCGATTTCTTCGAATTCAAGCTCTTCAGTCAAGTTCAAAGCAGAGCTTACCCGGTTGTTAAACACATGTTCTTCCAAGTACACATGGAGATCGTTTCTTGCTTTTTCCACAAACATAAGCGAGACATTGTGCTTGATTTTGGACTTTTCTCTTTGGTCCTTGACTCCCTTGATTCGTCCAATGGCCTCCACCAAATCTTGTAATTTTAGTTTCAATGCAAGCTTCAATAGCTGGTCCTGGGTCAGAAGCTGGTCTATAGGCAATGCATCTGTGCTTAGATAAATGTAGTCCACTAGGATCTTGAATGCACCGGGGTCGGTGTGTGCTGGCATCGTCACCACGGTCTTGTATTTCCAGGAAGTCCGGAGCTTTTCCTTGAAGTAGGGACTTCTGGCTGCTAGAAGGAACCGATTCAATGTGAAACAGTTAGCAGAGGTGGCCTGAAACCCGTCCAGGTTGGGGAAGTAGAAGGATATGTCCTTGCAGACGGTATTTCTGGGGCCCAATAGGGACGATATGTGGCTTGCAAAGGGCTGGATGTCCACGGTTTTGGACACATCGAAACTGATCAACAACTTTCTGATGGTGTCGTTCAAAGCACCGTAGATGCAACGGGCTCCCTGGAAGGTGTCCCTATCACATACTGCTCCTCTCTTGAGCAACAACTCCACAATGTTCAAGTGTCCACAGAGGGACGATAAGATCAAAGGAGAAAAATCCCATTCATCCACCTGGTTGATGTCCAAATTGGGCGTGGAAAGAAGCGAATCCACCACTTCGTAGTCTCCGATACGACAGGCATTGCATATTTCAGCAAATACCCTGTCCAATTCCTTGCTATTTGCTTGTTCAATGTGGCTCAAAGAGCCATTGGAAAGTGACGAGTCGCTGTGGTAGGTCATAATCATCCGAGGTATGGGCCTGTATTTGAACTACAAGGGTGGCCTAAAAGGAAGAGAGCCCCAGAGGTTCAAATAGTGCAAAATGACTTATGCAATGGAGTTACAGGGCTCTGTAAACCCACGGCTTACGGAGCTGAGCATGTGCAGTCTTTTCATCAACTACACCTAAATTGTCAGTAACGAAGTATTCAGACCAATCGGAACAGACATCTACGGTTCAAAACGCTCCATTGTATCTTCAACTTGATATTATTTCCAGCAATTAGCTGGTAATAATGCTGGGAAAATAGATCAAAATCACCTTGATGCGATTACAGGGCCAAAAGCATCTAAGTGCAATTGTAGAAGCAGGCTTATAATGAAAAATCGTTGAGATGATAGGATATCGAGATTTTGTGCACTTGAGCTCATAGTATATGGTCTCGTGTGCCTACAAGAAAGTAGGGGTCCCCAAAATATGCTTCCATGTAGAGTTGAACAATTGGAGTTACCCCACAAATACTATCAAAAAATTCACTTCGAATGGACTGTTCGTATATCCTACGCCTGCATAAGTATAAGGCTTAATTACATATTGTATTCGACCCTTATTTCCCCAGTTTATCCTCGGTACTCTTGGATGATCTCAAGGTGTTCGTAAATACTTGAGTTAAAGAAGAGTAACCAGACTTCTTGTTGTGTAACTCACAAAACCATACATGCCATATGTATGCGAGGAGTTTGAGCTTTTCGAGACCCACGTCGCCGTTATCTCTGTTTCCCTTCAATTGTAATTCATGTGTTCTTCTACCTTAGTCCAGTATGCATTTTTCCATTTAATTTGCACCCAAACATTGTGGGACTTTCAACATCGGCAATAATTGGCCCTGAAAATAAAACTGAGAGAATAGATGCTGTAGGATTCCTCAAAGTAGATAGAACTGGACTTCCCATTCTGAGACATCAATGTGTGAATCCTTTGCAATCGTGGATTTAAATATAATGAAGAATCTAAGATATCTTATCTGACACATCAAATTTCTGACAGATGGCATTTGATGTTATTCATGTGGTATTTCTACTGTTTCGGGCTTTATTACGACGCCCTTTTCATTGAGCAGTAATCAGTACTTAATTGAAGAACATGTGGTATGTAGATATGGAGAATAGATGGGTCTCTCACATGCCGTAGTAGTAGACCAAATTGGAGGAGGCTCACATGCTCTTCCAAATAATCTTCAATATCCTTCCTTGCATTTTCCACAAACTTGAGACAGATGTTGTGTTTGATTGTGGACAATTGACTTGGATCAGTAATTCCCTTAATTCTTTCAATGGCTTCCACCAAATCATAAAATTTAAATAACGATGCTAGCTTAAAAAGCTGGTCCTGGTTCAGAACTTGGTCCATATTCAAAACACGCTTACTTAAATAAAGGTAATCCATTAGAAACCTTAATACCCTGGGGTCGGTATGCATGGATATGCTCACCGTCGTCTTGTATTTCCACGAACCCTGGATCTTTTCCTTGAAGAAGGGGCTTCTGGCTGCTAGAAGAAATCGATTCCATCCAAAACCCCAGGTCCGCTCATCTCCATACGGACTGGGAATTTCGAAAGTTATGCCATCGCTAACGGTAACTTCCGGGAATAAGAAATTACCTTCAATGGTTTTGGAGACATCAAAACTAATCAACAAATCTCTAATTGTGTCGTTCAAGGCAACGTAAATACAGCGTGCTCCATGAAAAGTCTCCCAATCACAAATAGCTCCTCCCCGGAGTAGCATATGCACAATACTCAAGTGCCCACATAGAGAAGACAACATCAATGGGGAATAATTCCATGCATCGACCTGGTTGATATCCAAATTGGGGGTGGAAAGAAGAGATTCAACCGTTTCGTAGTCTCCATTACAACATGCAATACAAAGTTTATTGAACAGTTTATCTAAATCTTCACAGTTGTCTTGATTTTCAAAGTCGTCTGTGAGAGACATGAAGAAATTCCTGCTCTTGGTCAACCTAGATGAGTGTTTTGTTCTTGTTAAAGAAAGAAGAAGCCCCCTATTTAATCTTGCCAAATGACTAATACGAAATATAATTAGTGTGTTATCAATCTAATAAAACCGGATTAGAAGGGGCAGCAATTTTACCAACCAGATCGATTATATCAGATATTATATAGATTCGGAACGAGATGGGGTCTTTTTACATTATTGTAATGTCATCATAAGCTATTTCCTACTACGCAGTCTAGTGATAAGAGGCGAATTTGTGAAATGCATTTAATAAATTGTAGTAAAAAGGAAACATTGTGAAACTACAATAGAAGATTTATGAAAATCGGGAGCAATATTGAATTTGAATTCATGCATTTGGCCAAACGGCTATAGGTTTAATGTGGACTATCGCAAACTGAATTCTCACCAAATTCTCTTCAATATTTTCTATTTGAACATGAATACTTCTTATCTTCCACTTTATTTTCTGAAATCGATCATATCTTCAAATATCTCAAACTAGCTGCATAGGGTTGTTGTTCTTGACGTCAATCCTCAAGCTTTAACATTTTCTTGCCTCCTTTTCACTTAAAAGGTTTTGTACTTGTTTGTACACCAGATACAGCTTGAAAAAAATGTAAACCTACTTCTCTTCATGAGACCCACAAAACCATACTTATCATACGTAAATCGCAATGAAAGCAATCTGACGGTTTCCAGAAACGTATCACCGTTGTCATTATTTTCGTTGGATGACAATTCGTGTATTTCCGAGTCCACTATCGATAATATTCTTGATTTTGCACCCAAACCATCACTTGAGTTTTTGAACCCAGGGCAGACATTGACCCATGAACCTTGCAGTGACAATTCGAGCTGTCACTCTACCTCAAGAGATATAAGAGGAGATAGCCAGCTAAATGCATCAAGTGCTTCAACGCGAAAGCTTATAGATCTGGAGTATTTTGACATCAGCAAGGCTAGGGTGCATTTTAAAGAGAGTTTGTCTCGCCTTAGAAAACTAAGCAAAGAGGCGTGGAACAGGAAGACACAAGTCCAATTGCTAGAGGAGAACATTATAGCCATCTCAGTAAAGCTAACATTATTGGTGTCACGATCGACAGGCAGTTTCTAATTATTGCTTATTATATTATATATTAACACAAGTGCCTAATAAACCAGTTAAATTAGGCATTACTTCTCATAAGAATTAATAAAATATTTCAAGATCTTCTGTTTGAACTTGCTAGGCGACTTGGCCTTGGTGTTACTCTTAGGAATAGAAGCGACCTCATCCCCGTATGCATGATGGGAGCCATCAACGACATTGGGATGATGATGGTCTGTAGCGACTGTAGAATTTGTGGGTTGATCACTTGAAAGGGTTGGAACCGTGGACTTGTCATCACCAGGCGAATCCGACGCCACGCGAGCACCGTCACCTATTGGAACTCCGGGAGTCAGCACGAAAGGAACAGAAGGTGGCTGGATGCTAGCAACTGGCTCAGAAGTTGCCAATTTATGCGAAGCATTGTTCAGAATGACTTCTGAGTTGGTTGCTGGCAAGGGCTGGGTTTCGAATCTGGAGGAGTCGTGATTCTTAGATTGAACATGACTAGTAGCAGAAGTGCCATGAAGCACTTGATCTTCGGGAAGATGTGATTTCGCTTCAACTTGCTCAGCCAAACCATTGCTAGGAATTTCGGCCTGTTGAATTTCTCTAGCTCTGATGTGGGCATCTATGGGGTGTTCGTATTCCTCACCTTCAGCGCCAACTGCCACTAATTGCGCCATCTCGGATAAAGGAACGTCAGCCTCTGTAACGGGTTGATTTTCAATGACGTTCTCTGCATTGTGTGAAAGGTCGGTGGTATGGGCTTTTTCTGCGAAATGAGGTTCTGGCAAACCATGGCCCTCTGCTCTAGGAGGAATTGAATCGTTGGGTGCTTTGAATGGAGACCCAGCTCTACCCAAAAATGCACGCTCCATGGCACTTCTGTCAATGGAAGATCCAAACTCATGGGTGCCAGACTCATCGCCACTATCTGAAAGATCGAGAGGGGTATCAATTCTTCCCAATTGTGGAACAGGAATATGTTTTGAAGAATCCAAGATGTCTTGATCAGGGTGTGGGACTTCGGGAGATGGGACAGACAAAATAGGTGCCTTTGTCGTGTTGACTTCGGAGGGCTCAGTCTCTGCAAATATTGCTGCAGGCTTCTCCTTTGCACTGGTGGCCTGCTTGTTTTCAAGGTGGCCCAACTGTTCAGGCACAACGTGCTGCTCTGTTGGAGTCACGTCGATATTCTGCCTGGCAATAGGCACAACCCTGATATTGTTGTGGTCCTCCTCGGCATGTGGCTTTCCAAATTGGCCAAGCTGAGCCTGTTTGGGGGTTTGTGAAGGGTCGCTCTGGGTTGGAGATGGGAAAGCACCAGGGATATTGAACTTTTCTTGAGGCTCATGATTCTTGGGAATGACGAGATCGGGCCTTAATTCTCTTGCAGAGGCGGCTTGTTTGGCCTGTGCGTCCAGGACCAGTTCTGAGCCTATTGGGGCAAAGCTGGACTCCAAATCTCCCTTCTCCTCCACAATCAGCTCGGATATCGAGGGTTTTCTCTTGCCAAAGATGTTCAAGAAATTCTTGCCCTCAGACGATTTGCGTTCCTTCTTGGCCAATTTCTCCTGCAACTTGGCTTCCTTTTCGTACAATTTGGCCTCCTTCTTGGCCCGCTTTTCCGACAAGACACGTTCGGCCTCTGCCTCCTTTCTTGCCCGCTTCTCCGACTGCTCCTTCTCCAACTGGATCTCCTTCATCATCTTCCTCTCTTCCTTGGATCTCTCCTTTCTGGTGGAAGGCTTGGGGAGGGGATCTCTCAAGGAATGCTTGACGAAGTCCTTGTGGTGATTGCCGTATTCGAAGTTGGAGTCCACCCCGCCGACCTCCTCAAGCAACTTCTCCTGCTTGGACTTGGGTCTTCTGCTTTCAATAAGCGACGAGATGTTGGACGATAGCGAGAGGGTCCTGCCAATGGCCTTGGGAGGTGCTGGGTGCAAATCGGCCTGCTGTGGTGGCAGCTGCACGAACTGCTCGGGACTGGCAGGTGCTGCCTGGTATGTGGATGGCGAGAGTGGCGAGGTCTCTGGCTGGTCCTCGCCGTAGACCTTCTTGTAGGCGGCTCTCATGGCGGCGGCGTAGAAGTCGGCTTCGGTGGCGGCCTTGCTCTTGGGAGGCTCTTTGATGGGGGTGAATGCCTTGCCGAGGCTCTTGGACTTGGAGTATGGGATGGTTTCAACGCGCTCGTCGAACTTGATGGAGGACGACGAGCTGGACATCACTTCGTCCCTGTGGTTGTGGTTGTGGTTGTGGTTTTGGTTTTGGTTGTGGTTTTGGTTGTGGTTTTGGTGGTTGCTGTGGTTGTGGTGGGCGATGGGCATTGGGGGGCTCTTGGGGGTCTTGAACTTGGGCGCAGGGGGAGAATGCACCGGGTCGGAGGAGATGGCCTTGTAGGGATGGGCAGAATGGTTACTGGAGATATTATTCGTGGTGGCATTGGAGGATCTGGTTCTTTCGGGCGAGTGGGGAGGCGACTCCACGGCATCAGCAAACTGGGTCTCCTCGCTGTCATTGAACCGCGAGTTCTTCAAGATGGACCTCAACGGCCTGGCGGGAATGGCGTCTTGCTTGGTGTCTTGGAGGAGGGCCGCGTTCTCCGCCACCGCGGCTTCGCGGTGGTGGAGGTCCTGGGGCGACTGGTGCTGGTGGGGCTGCTGGTGCTGGTGCTGGTGGGGCGGCTGCACGTTCAAGTGGATGGCGGGGCCCGAGCGCAGCGAGTCCAACTCGTAGTTGTAGTCGAAGTCGTGGAGGTCCTCGTCGATCTTGGTCAAGTTGACGGGGGTGTTGTCCACACCGGCCGAGAGCATCGAGCCTGCACGCAAGGAGTTGGAGCGCGAGTTGGAGCGCGAGATGTTCTTGGTGGTGGTCTCGATCACGTTGGAGCCGTCGGGGAGCGTGCGAATGGTGGTTGTTTTGATGGACTGGGTGCGGCCGTGCGCGTCGACGATCTTGGTTGTTTTGGTGGTCACGATCTCTTCGACCTCGTCAAAGGGTTCGTCCTCGGGCACCGGCGTGAACTTGGGACGGCCGGCGGCACCGCCGCCGCCCAAGCTGAGGCTGCTGCTGCGGCCCAGAAGGCTGTTGCTGCGGCCCAGAAGGCTGTTGCTTCTGCCGGTCACCAGCGCCGGCCCCGTGGGGACACGGGGGTTGCCTGGCGTGTAGGACCCTTGGGGATGGTAGGTGTAGGAGCGCAAGGAGTTGGAGCGGTTGGTGTTGGAGGAGAGCGAGTTGGCCCGGCGCACGGTGGGGGCGGCGGAGGCACCCTGGGGCCGGGCGTAGGGGGCGTGGTACAGCTGGCGGTTGGCCAGGGTCTGGGGAGCACGGCCTCCACTGCTGTGCATTCTGAGGGCGGCGGCGGCGGCCTGGCCGGCGCCATTGCTGAGGGACTGGGTGCGGTTGTGGGTGTGGTTGGGAAGACCTGCTACGGTGCCGGTGTTGGCGGAGAAGCGGAGATCATCCAGGTACTTGCCGAAGCCATGGTACTCTTGTTTTCGCTGAGGTTAGTAGATGAAGAAGGAAGAATGGGGAAGGGGGAGGGAAGGGACAAGGCAGGATCAATGTCGCTGTGTGGGTCGCTCCATGTGCACTATCTATAACGTACGCTTCGTGTGAAGAAGCCCACCATGATGGAATAGCGTGGGACAGGTGGGACGGGCGGAAGAAGGGCAGTGTCGGTTATATATATATACAGCGAGCACCGTACCAAACGTGAAATTATGGGCCGGCCGGGACTGCGTGGAACAGCAAGGGTCAGGAAACAACAGGCCAGGCAGGCAGAGGAGGAGGTGTGTGCACCGGTTTGGGACGACAAACACAGGCACCGATGGCGGCAGACGGCGTGGAGCAACGGGTCGGGGCCGGCTCAAACAGGCAGAACAGCAACAGAGGTGAGACAGCAGGAAGGGTTACAATCCAGGGAGGGTCACAATGCAGGGAGAGGGAAGAGGGTCACAATAGCGAGAAGAGAATGATTCATAACAGAGAACAATCGAGAGAGGACGTGTGGAGTCAGGAGCGAGGGCCAGTATCGTGAAGTGTGAGAATAGAGTGGGTGGTAGGATGGAGTGGATAGAATAGAGAGAGGGTGAGTATGGAGTGAGGGTGAGAATAGAGTGGGTGAGTATAGATGGAGGGTATAGTGTGAGCATGGATGTTGGCAAATGGTGCGACTTGGTGACAGCATGGAATCTGTGTGGTCTAGGCACGGGGCTAGAATGGCCGTGGCCGTTGGGACCACAACCAAAAGGTACAGAAATATAGGATAGATTCTAGTAGGGATTGGTGCAATAAATCACTCTGGTGATGGTCCATACATAGTATGGAGTTTGAACTGTGCACTGCAATACTACTACTGTGCTAGCTGTGTCTTTACTGTGGATGTACCATGATTGCTCTTTCCTGGGTCCAGGCCCTGTGTCAACAATAGCCTCTCTGCCTTTCTGGCCAACCCAAATGGGAACACATGGGCATGGGGCTGAGGTAGGCTCAACCCATCCCGGTGTACCGAGCTGTCATCTGTTTCAGGCAGTACAGGGTTCATAGCGCGCTAAGCGAGAGAAGAGATGTCATGATTGAGGGGCAGAGAGTGCACCAACAGTACCACATCGTTCTGTGCCGAAGTGCAACTGTAGTATGACGTTATCGCCGTTGCAACGTCTAGATGTGGATGTCTTAACGTGCGGAATGGAGACGCAGTGCCTGTATTCTTATCAATCCAATCTATACATGTCATCTTGTATTCTTACGCTCACTTCTTCTCTAGATCTAACTTCTGGTCTCAGCCTGGTGCGGCAGGTTTCCAGTGTGGTCGAATCGAGTATGGTAATTACGTTGCTGCATCGGAAGCTTGACTCACCCCGACTGCTGCTGAAATTTCTGGGGTCTGGTGCAAACCGATATCGGAAGTGGTTATCTCTGTGGATTATCTCTGTGGTAATTGCCTCATATCAGAGAAACGCAAGATTCGGCCTTCGGGGTGACTCAAGCCAGGTCTTTGATTGCTCTCGTTTCGCACCCTTCTTGTGTGGTTCTTTCCAGCAAGCATCATCATGGCCTGAGGTTCCGTGAGTTTCCGAGCCCACGGAACAGATGGAAAAACGACGTGTTTAGAGTTTGTGGTGTCGTAGAGTTAGAGGCGGCAATGGATGGAACGTGCACCAATATTGCCGAGAAGAAAGTCCATGTTATGCACGTACAGCCTCTCGTGACAATTCAAGGAACTAATTGTTCTAGAAACCCCATACTTCCGGGATCTATGTCTATTCGAGGATGCTTCAATGCTCTCCCAAAGAGATTAAACTATGTAAGAATTGATGGTTAGAGGGTTTGAGCCATGGACTCGTGGGTTTATTGCCATATGCTGAAAGCTTTTTACATTATCTTCTCTTGTAATTCAACTCCTAGGGTGAGGAGAACAAGTCAATTTGAAGCCACATCAAAAGCAATTGACGGGTCTCGATGCATAGTATCTAAATATACGCTTCGATACGGTCGTAATAAATGCCATATACTGTCTCTTTCCGAGAGATTGACCTCCCATAAAGATTGATAGTGTCTCACCAGAGACACTATCTGTCTTTCTAGGCATAATCGTCTTCTAGACATAATCGTATTTCTAGACATAATCGTCTTTCTAGACATAATTGTCCTTCTAGAAATAATCGTCTTTCTAGACATAATCTTCCTTCTAGACATAATCGTCTTTCTAGACATAACCGTCCTTCTAGGACTCCACCATAATCGGCCCTACTGGGTTTCTGCTACACCAGTCACTCAAATAGGTCCTAATACCATCTTTTGTAATAATTTCCATAGTTGTCCATCTCTTCTATCATAACCTATGATGTCTCCTTCCATCTTGCTCATGACAACAATGTCTCCCCATCTGGATCATGACTACAATGTCTCATGTCTTACAATGTCTCCATTTGCACCCAAGCCAAGCTTCCACGTCACTCTTCGAAGCACCATTTCCTGAGTCAGATTCGCCACCAGTCCCACTCTTTGTCATATCTTGTAATCCAATGTAATTCTATTCACTCCACTCACTCCAGTCTCTGTTCTTTCTTATTCCTTTGTCTCATCTCCCATTACACATGCTGACAAAACTTAGTCATTTTCGCGGTACATTTGTATATGCTGACAATAACTAAAAATACTACGAGAACTGAGATGATCCAGGCGTTATATTACGGAGAACTCTCCTATGCCATATAAGACCAATGTTCTTTCGAGCTACTCTCATTCTATCAATTTCAATCATCACTTTAGCATTCTTCCATACTCTCCGTTCCACTCCATCTACGTCCTCCAACTCTTTCGCAACCACTACAGAAACTCCACATTTCATGTCAGCATTTGCAGTGAACCCCAACCCCTTTGCCAACTACTTCGTCAGCCACGGTGGCCCTGGCTTCATGTACGGACAAGGCTCCAAGGGAGCCTATGCCTACTTGAAGAAATGGGGCAAACAGATCCAGCAGGCCAAACCTGACTACATCATCGTGGTATCTGCCCATTGGCAGGCATCCCGCCACAACTTGATCGAGGTGAGCTCAGTGCCTGATGGAAAGCTCAATCCCTTGATCTACGACTTCGGCGGCTTTCCCAGGCACATGTACAAGGAGGAGTTCCGGACTCACAGTCTGCAACTTATTGAGAAGCTTGTTGTGCATCAGCTTCAGGATTCTGGCTTCGAATCGCGTCAGACAAGCAGAGGGTTCGACCACGGCTTGTGGGTGCCCTTCAAGGCTGCTTTTTCCAAGTACAACACTTTGACAGAAGAAACCTACGAAGAGGGCGAGTTGGACTTGCCCAACACCGCAGTGATCCAGGTCTCGTTACCTCGGGATGACGACTTCAAGGAGGCATTTGCCTTGGGCAAAGCCCTCGACAAGTTCCGAACCCACCAGATCTGGGACGAAAAGTCTCAGCGCCATCTCAAGGGCTTGGTGGTGTTTTCTGGCATGTCAGTCCACAACTTGTACAACTTGGGCAGTCCATACACCCAGCCGTACTCCAAGAAGTTCAATGACGAGTTGAGACGCATTTTCACCAGCAAGACCGACTTCTTGGAGCAGTTTGAGGACCTCAAAGTCTCACAGTCTGCTCTTCTCTACAAGGCCCACCCTTCGTTGGAGCATCTTGCACCTTTGGTGGCCGGCAGTGCCACTGCCAAGGACCACCGTGTCAAGGAGTTGTACAACGAGGAAACTGGCTCTTTGGCTTGGGGAATCTACCTGTTTTGAAGCATAAAGCCACCGATGTATATTAATTAAAATGTAACTCATCCGAAGCATAAAGCCACTGAAGTATATTAATTAAAATGTAACTCATCTGAGCATAAAGCCACCGATGTATTTAATCTAATTAAAAGGAATAGAATACTCCTCTGAAACATGTAATATTATATTGAGGTTGTTTCTTCGTCTGTAACTGAAGTAGTGGGTTCCCTTTGATATTCTCTTTGTTCAACTTGAAACCCTTTGGCCACCTCCTTGATCGGCTCAAACTGTCAGAGCTCTTTATAGTATTTGAAATCTTGGACCGAATGGAGCCAGATTCTATTCCAAATGGGAATAACCTACACTCTTCTAACCAGTATGTATTACTATGCAATTATATAGTGGTGGCGTGCAACTAGCTCGCCTGTGGCCTCTTGTCTCATGGCCGTTTCATCGTGTCTCACCTTTTCACCTGTCTACTTTTTCAACAAGTCATTCAAGGCCTTTTCGATTCCCTTTTCATCCAAACCTTCCAATGCAGTCTTAATTTCTCTTCCCTTCTCGAATCTGGCAGTCAAACTTGGAGGAATACCGTAGCTCTCTCTGATCAAAACGGGCAACTTGTAGTTGGATTGAGTCTTCAAGGCCTCGTAGTTGTTGGTCAAGAATTTTCTCACAGGCACTGAAGCCTCACCAGTCTGAGACAAGTGGAATCTTAATTCTTTCAAGGCAGTTGGCAAAACGAACTTCGACATGGTTGATGTTAGTGATGGTAGTAATGATTGAAATTTTACTGGTCAAAGGTGTGTCACGTGACCTGTACTATGTGCAGTCCGTGTGTTACTGGGTCTATTTCTGTATAATGTGGAGGGCCCCTTTTGGCTATAGGTGGCACCGGGTTACTAGGGTGACGTGTCAGACACGGTAGGTTGGTTGTTGATATTAATGATTTTATCTGAATTAATTTCGTTTCGAATTATTGAGAACTATAACTCTCACTCTATATAAAATTGTATTGAAATGAGAACTGCACATTGCCCAAAAGTAGTGGAGTTCTATTATGAACTGGTGACTAGCTTTATTATATGTGCTTTTTTTGGCTAGTCGGAGAAATTGTATGTTTCCTAAAGGTGTAATTGTTCATTATACATTTTGCACCTAAAGTAGAGAATTAAATTGACCAGAACACTTTTTAACGTATCTTGATGCAAAGGTTATAATGAAGTTACAGATTGGAAAAGCAATAACTGCTAGAGAATTAAGAACTCGGGGAAAGTACTCGCATTACTCGCATAACTCGTGTTTTCGTACCATTTCTTCTTTGGATCAGAATAATGGCTAAATATTACATAAATGTAATAGAGCCATTTACATGTATCTCTCAAAAATCAATTTCTATCTGTATAATTACTTTTCTGGATTCTAAGTCTGAAGTCCCAATGCTTTGTGGTCCACGCTTATCTCCTTGGGATCCTCCAAATAAACAGGCATTCCGAGCTTTATCGATTGCATCACTGCATCGACACAAAGAAGTGCAGCAATGCCATCGTCAGCAGTACATAAAGGCTCTGCTTTGCCCTTGATCACATCCAAAAAGTGGCTGAGCTGGAGGTCGAAAGGCTTGAGATTCTCCAAGTCTTCTTCTGATTCAAGCTTCTCCTTCACAACTGGATCAATCCACGATCCCTGTTCGGGCTGGTGGTATAAATTCATATCGGGCACCGAGAGAGTTCCAGCCGAGCCGAAGATTCTGTAGAACCCCTCGAGGCCCTCGTGGTGAGGAATGGTGGGATTTTCGCCAGTTCCAGATTCGAAATTGAACGGAGAGGTGACGTTGTCTGAACAAATGAAGTTACCCATCACACCGCTCTTGAATCTGATGGTGAGAGCTGCTCCCTCGTCTGCTTCGGGATACTCTGTGCGCTGTTTCTTCAACAACTCAGCATAGATCTTTTCTATGGGGCCCAACAAGTACTGGAGAAGGTCTAGATCGTGGATGAGGTTGATAAGAAGAACGCCTCCGCCGGTCTCGAGGGAAGTTCTCCAGGGCGAGGCCTCGAAGTATTCCGGTTGCTTCCGTAAGGTCCACGAACCCTGGATGGCCACGGTGTGGCCGATCTTGGGGAGGTTGTTTTTGGCCCTGACGATATATGAGTTGAACCGTCTGTGATGGCCCACCAAAAGCTTGACGTTTCTTTGGCTGGTGTACTCTTTGAGGGCCTTGGCCTCTCCGATGGTGAGACTAAGCGGCTTTTCCACCAAGATGTGGATTCCATGCGATGCTAGCTCGGCACTGACCTTGACATGGGTGTGGTTGGGGGTACATACGATGGCACCCTGGGGGTATTCCTCGCCGGAATCGTCACAGGACTGGACCATGTGGGCGATGGAGGTGAAATGGGGGCATTTGAGCTGTTTGGCCACGTTTTTGGCCTGGGGAGAAGGGTCTATGATGCCAAAAAGATGGCAGTGGGGGTTCTCCTTGACGTGGTGGGCATGTCTGGGGCCGATGAGGCCAGCCCCCACGATGACAATATTGATGGGGTTCGGGGCGATCATCGAGGAATACGAAAGTTCCAGAAAACTGTGGTATTAGGGGGTGTTTCACGACCTCTTCTCGTTTCTACCCCAGATTTTTCACACTGAAAATTTTCGCCGGTTCCGGACCGAAGAGATTTCGGCGTAGTCCGTGTCCAAGAAAGTCAACCGAATAGACGGAAAGTAGCCAGGGGCAGATGTGGTGGATCGAGAACATATGGCGTTGGATGTACGGTAGAGGCGATGGTGCTTCTGTGCGTCTAGACCCTTGTCAATGGGGAAAATATTCAAGGTATGCATTTTCTCCTTACCTAGACGCTTCGTACTTTTGAAGTGCATTATTTTGCTAAAGAAGGTTGGTCCTATTTTCAGTCCCATTAATCTGATAATATGGAGATTCTTATAGTGTCATATTCATAAAGAATGCATAATTCATGTGCATATCTCCAAGTAGGTGATATTACTACGTAGGTGACATTACTACGTAGGTGATATCAATATGTAAGTGCATATCTTCATGGTGATATCACTATGTAGTTCATATCACTATGTAAGTTCATATCTTCATGTAGGTGATAATACTACGTAGGTGATATCGCTATGTAGGTGATAATACTACGTAGGTGATATCGCTATGTAGTTCATATCACTATGTAAGTTCATATCTTCATGTAGTTCATATCACTATTTAAGTTCACATCACTATGTAGTTCATATCACTATTTAGGTGCATATCTTCATGTAGTTCATTTCACTATGTCATATCACTATATAAGTTCATATTCATTAAGCATCTATGCAATCTCCTTGGAGTCGTGTGGTATTCATTCTGTCCCTTCTCTTTCCAGGTCGATTGCATCAATACTGTAAATCCGCATCCCCGAAATACTACCTTTATACTTTATGGATGAAAAGAACACACATACAGCCGGCCTCGAAACAGCCTGCTGTCGAGTGCATGCTGCATCTCGATGCCCTAGAACTTCCAAGAACATCTTGGAATACCTCCAGCTTGGAAACTGCCTAGTTCTACTGGTAGTGGTGATGTTTCTGTGGGAATCGTACGGCTCACTTCTAGCCATGGTCTGTGTGATAAACCTGGCAATTCTAGAAGGCCTTCGTCTGCGGTGCATAAAGGACATGGAGAGCCTGTGCAAGGACTTGGATAGCATGTGCAAGGACCTCGAGATGAATTATGAAGGTAAAAGCAGTGTCTGGGAAAGTAAGGAAATAGCTTCTGACATTACTTCGGACATTGCATCGTGGGAGAATAAACACCACATACTATCTCAACGCCATGAAGAGTTCGACCTATACTTGGAACAGCACCCGTAGCAGGGAATAGTGGCTGTGTTAATACATGAATGAACGAATCTATGGATGGATCCAAACTGTCCTCCGTAATATGATCAAATCTCAATAAATAATATCAATTAGTTTGTAATCATAATCAAATCACTCTTGTTTAATTGGAAAGTATGTTACTTTGTGATGTCTTTATAATTAATGGAACTACGAAACATATTCTATGTTTAATTGTACGAAATTTATTGCAAGGCCATCGACTTCGGAACTTCTGAAAAAGAATTCTTGTTTTTAATTTCTGTCCTAGGTATTAGAGATATCTTCACATTTTCTATTCGACTCATTAATACCTGTCCTGGGTATTAGAGATATCTTCACATTTTCTATCGACTCATCAATTTCCACTCTTCAAGAAAATTCACCAAGATACACCCAATTCTATTTTCACAAATCTTTCAAAGTCAAATTCCTCCCATTCCATCCATACCATCAAACACACTACTAGAGTCGTCTTTTCCTCAATCCATCAATTTTATTCTTCTATCATCTGGAGATACCTGCACACTATACAGTCTCACCTTACTAGACACTTTACCACTACATCACCACCATATACTCCTGCAAAAGGACCCTAGAAGGACTACAGTGGCAATCTGTTCTGGTTTTCAACTCCATTTCTAGGTCTACTTTGTTTTCATGTCGTTTGACATCAATTGGGAAAAGCTTACAGAAGATGACAGCATCAATGAGTCCATCAAAGCATTTCTAGATCAACAGTTCAGCAGCATCCCCTTGCCTTCCTACATCAACAACCTTTCTGTCACAAACTTCAGCCTTGGGGATCAAGCGCCCGAAGTCATTATTCGCCACATTGGCGACCCGTTTAAAGACTTCTACGAGGATGAAGACAATGACGAAGTGAAGGACGACTCCAAGGCAGGCGTGCCTCTTGACGAGGAAGAGGAGGAAGAGGAAGAAGCAAGGCGATCGATACGAGAGGACTACTCTGACGATGAAGATGAGGATGAAGATGAAGACCAGAATAACGATTTGATCTCGCTCAATACAGGTATTGGAACTCTCAAATTAAATGAAGGAGAAAGCGAAGACCCCGGCTCTTCCCCCACGCCGCCAACACTAGAACGCCTAAGAACATCACTGGACTCCATTTCGCTCATGTTGGGCAACAACAATTTGAACTACTTTCAAAACTACAATGTCAATAACATCATTGGTTTGGGTCCTCCCAGTGGAACCACGGGCACCGAAACTCCCAAGGACATCTTGAACCAAACTTCCCTCAGAAATAACGTGTTACGGAATCAAATCAGTCGACAGGGCACCCCGTCAAATTCGAAGATCACCAGTGCATCGAAATCTATATCCCGGGATTCAAACGACGTGCAATTGATCATGGAGATCAAATACGCTGGAAACTTGCATCTCGAGTTGTCAGTCAACCTTTTGGTCAATTATCCCTCGCCTAATTTCATCACCCTCCCTATCAAGCTCCACATCACTGATCTCAATATTCACTGCATTGTTACGGTAGCCTATTTGAAGAAGTTGGCCTTCTTCTCGTTTTTATGTGATATCAACGATTCGGTGTCTGACTACTTCAGTCCAGCCAATGGGTCGAACACACACACAGACCGCACACCACCTGTCGGAGGCAATTTTGTAGATTACTCCAGTGGGCCAAACAATAGAGAAAGAATTGACATCATCAAGAAGGTGCGGATCGAGTCAGAAATTGGAGAAGTCGAGCAGAACGTATTGCGGAATGTCGGAAAGGTGGAAAAGTTTCTTATTGACCAATTGAGAGGAATCTTGAGAGACGAAGTGGCATGGCCTAGTTGGGTGTGCTTTGATATGACTAATGAGGATGAGCAAGGGGAAGACTTGTAAATAGAATTATGTAACTGCTATCATCAAGGTTTCAAAAATAAATAATTTTCAATGTATATTCAAATCTACAGACCACGTTTTTCAAAAATTATTATTTTCTGCAAAATTCGTATTATACTAATATGTAGACCTTCAAAGGTGCATATGGGTTAGGGATAAGAGAATGTAACCATGTCATAATCCAAAAGAAAAAATAAATAGAATACATGACTCTTAAGAGTGGAGATCAAATAGTGGAGTCAAACTATAAGACTTTTCTTGACTCCGTATTGTCTTCATATACTGCCTAAAATTATAGCTACTAAATAATGCGAACCAGATACAGTTAATTTAATTCGAAACTCGTTCACAAAACTGGTGAATGTCCGACCCTATCACAAAATTATATTTTCTGAAGGTGTAATGAATTCCGTAGAAAGAATAAAAATATGTCGGTCCTGTTTCCTTTCAATACTATTAGCAGAGTTTTTTCATTTTTTGACTGAGTGCGAATAAATACAATTTTGCATGTAATTAATGTCGGTACGTCTTTGAAATAAATTCATTTGATAAAACTATAAATATCTCCAATTATGGATTAGATGTCGAATTTATTTGTCGTTCATTTCGTTTTACCACTATTTTCAGGGAAATTTTTGAAACGAGTACGACATTATTATGGATTGTTCCGAAAATTTAAGCTTGTCAAAACGCCAAAAAAAGGAGAACATCTCGACCTTAAAAGAATCAATTTTGGACTTGATTTTTAAAGATACAAGCCTAACATTATCTGTAAGATTGTATTAAATACCTGGGTATTTCCCATTATTTGTTCAGGTTCGTCGAATTACATAAATGGGTAATTGGTCAATAAACTTTTGCAGACTACGACATATATTATATTTGCGCATGCCTATTAGTTTAAATTTACTGTACTCCAGCGCACTAATTGCCTCTAAAGACCAGCTCAGCCACTGTTCCAGAAGCAGGACTCCATGTGACTCGTTTCTCCATAATTCCATTCTAACCTATTTTCACCCCACTATCCAGTTTAGCCACGGCTAGCCCCGGTTCTGGGCTATAATTGAATCAACTCCACCATTGCGTCAATTGGCTCCATTTGTGCGCCATCCAGACCACTTTGGGCTTAGCAAAACTGCCCATATTGCACGGACATGCGGAATGGGTTCCTGGAGCGTATTTGTGGAAACCTGGAGTGGGGGATGACAAAACTGGGCCTTGTTTGTGTTATATATGTGCTTTAACTATGGGTGCACAAAGTTGCGAAAACCGGGATATGAACCTTGGGCTAAAGTCTCCCCAGAATGCCACCAACGGTGCCACAAGACCCCGACTTCTGCAATGGGAACCCAATCGGGACTGTGTTTCTGCTTCCAATGGAACTGGACTGATGTCACGTTCATAATAGCAGAAATCTCATCACTTTCCACTCCTAATGTCTTTGTAAATAGAATGTCTTTCCACTCGCACTTAGTATATTGGCTAATACATGAGATGATGTGCAAATATCCCAGTATTTGACGTAGAAAGAAGCCGATTACACCATTGGCAAGCTCTTTCCTTCTACAAACGTCAGAAACGCCCATTTCCTTCATTTACACCTTCTGCCACCCCTTTATACTGCCCCTTTCTCCATTCCAGACCCTGACACGTGCCGAAGTTTCATACTATACACAGGCGTTTTCTTATCATCTACAAGCAACATCCTTCCATGAAGTTTGGTTCTTCCTTGAGTGAAGGCTTGGTGCCTGAGTGGAAGGAACAGTACGTCAACTATGACGACGGCAAGAAGTTGATCAAGAAGTTCAAAGCGTCCAAATTCGAGTCCAAGGCACCTCCAGATGACCTGAAGACTTCTACTGCCGCCACGTACAATGTCCCTGATGCCGGTCCTACAGAAGGCGAACCCATACTACGCATGCCTCTGCAAGAGCAGAGGTCCAGAAACAAGTCGATTTTCCGCTTTTCGTCCCGTTCGGCCAAGGACTCCAACGATGAAGCAACCGATGTACAGAAGTTCACCAACTGGCTCGACTCGGAGCTCGCCAAGGTCGAGGCCTTCTACAAGGACAAGGAGCAGGAGGTGCACGAGCGGTTCTTGTTGTTACAGGACCAATTGTACAAGTTACGAGACCACAAGGCGTCGATCTTGAGCCGCAAACACCACCACGAAGAGGGCGCATATGGCACCGTCCAAGACCTCGCCTACAACACCAAGAACATCTTTGCATCCTTGAAAGGCTTGGAGTTGCCGTCGTTGCCGGCCACGGCGTTTCTCCACAAGAAAGAGTCCACAGCAGGCGAAATGACCTACTTGAACTCCAATGACGAACACAACTACAATCTCAACTACAAAGAAAACAGAATCAGAAACGGAGTGGAGATGGTGGACGACCAGTCCGATTTGGATTCGGAATCGTCGCAATACGACCAGGAAGCCCGTTATGCCCCATCCATACAGAGCGCAGGCCAAGCCAGAAGGGCCAATAAGAGAGACTTCGAGGTGAAAAAGCAGCATTTTGGAGTGCCGTACATCTTTGCAAAGAAGCAGCTCAAGGAGGCCCTCCTCAAGCACTACCGAGCATTGTCACTCTTGAAGTCATACCGTGATTTGAATAGAACTGCCTTCAAAAAGATCACCAAGAAGTTCGACAAATCTATGAAAACCGCCATTTCTGAAGGATATATGGAGAAGGTCGACAACCACACATACTTCCACACTAGCGACTTGCTCGACAAACTCTCAAAGTATCTTGAAGAATTATTCATTGCATTTTATGATCCCGAAACAACGGACAAGAAAAGGTCCCTCGAAAAATTGAAAAGCATTGCCTATGCCATTAACAATAATAATTTAAGGCAACCAACCTACTACACTCCGTTATTTCTGGCAGGACTATTACTTGGGGCTGGATTGCCACTTTTTGTTCTTGCCATAGTGAATGCGTTACAAAAGACGTTGGCGGGTCATTATTCCGAAGGAAAGTATATGCTACAGTTATGGGGTGGTTTCTTCCTCATCGACTTTACCTTATTATTATTTGGTGTCAATTTCATGGTCTTTGATTACTTTAAGATCAACTACAAGTTCATTTTTGAATTTGATATAACAACCGCCTTGGATTACAGGCAATTTATACTCTTGCCGTCAATGGGGTTTTTCTTCATGAGTTTGATTGCTTGGTTCAGTTTCCAGAATTTTTGGCCAGTTCAGTTCCCTGGCAAGGATTGGCCATGGATTTTTACTGGAGCCCTGCTAATTCTTTTCCTTTGGCCAGGCAAAGAATTTTACGGCACTAGCAGAAGATGGTTACAAATTGCAATGTGGCGTATTTTACTCTCAGGCTTCTACCCCGTTGAGTTCAGAGATTTCTTTATTGGTGACATATTGTGTTCCATGACATACACTATGTCAAATATCCCGTTCTTCTTCTGCGTTTACTCCCGGGAATGGAGAGGCGTGGATAGAACTTTCCTGAGTCCTGTTTGCGGATCCTCAAGGTCTAGAGCAGTCGGTTTTTTCAGCACTCTTCCAAGTATTTTCAGATTGTTACAATCCTTAAGACGTTATATGGATACTGGTGATTGGTTCCCGCATTTGGCCAACATGATGAAGTACGCAGTGAGTGTTGTATATTATGCCTTGTTGAGTGTCTACAGAATTGACAAAACTGATAGCCATAGAGCTGCCTTTATCACTATGGCGTGCGTCAACTCTATCTTTTCTGGTGCATGGGATATTGTCATGGATTGGTCGTTGATGCAAAGCGGATCGAAACATTTATTCTTAAGAGACCATTTGTTCTTTAAGTGGCCAGGATATTACTACATTGCGATCGTATTGGATATTGTCCTCAGATTCCAGTGGATCTTCTATGCCTTCTTTTCCAATCAGATTCAACAGCTGGCTGTTACCAGTTTTAGTATTGCACTTGCTGAAATTATCAGAAGATTTATTTGGGTATTTTTCAGAATGGAAAACGAACACTGCACAAATGTGATCTTGTTCAGAGCTTCGAAGGATACACCATTGCCGTACCCAACCAGTCACAAGGTGTTGAAGGCCATCAAAAAATTAGTGGAATTGAGATATCACTCAGTCACGGAGGATGTGTTGCAACCTTGTGCCCACGATGTCGATACCATTGCTTCAGGACAATCATCTGGAGTCAGTGACACCAACAGAATATTTGCATACGACGGAGCTTCGGTGGCATTATCCAATACGAAGCCATATTCAAGCTCTACTATCAGTAGACGGAAGTCTACGTTTAATATGATCAGTGACACCTTGCAGAATGCCCACATTAAGGATTTCCAAAGAAAGAACACCATTCTTCCTAATGTGCTTGATAGTGACGATGAAGATGAGGAACATCGTTGAACAAAGCTAGACCCGAAAAATTAATTTTACTGAGTTCTGATGGTAAAATTCAGTATTATACCCGAGTTAGTAGAAATGGCTGCTACTCTCATCATGTCTATAAGGATGTGACGGAATTTAATAGATAAATATTGTTTAATCAGTACGTCAAAGACCGATAAAGGTAGAATTACATTCAATCGTGAACTCGCCTTTTGAACAGTAAAAACTGTGGGATTAAAAGAAAATCAACGGAGATGGCAATAGAAAGTGAAAATACAGATGAACATGAACATTCAATTGTGTAAAATATGGATAATATTCGCTTAACCCCAAGATCAAATACTATGCATTTTCTAGCCAGTTCCAAAACCAGGAATAGATGAATCTTAGTATAATTAGGAATTTGCTATTTAACTTTCAGTGAAATCTCATCTTTCATTTTTATCATGTTCATAATATTTCTACCTTTAATTTTTCGCAACCTGCCATCAATTTCACATCAACTAAACTGTCACTGAAAACCACAAAAACTGCTATAAGATACGCACTGCCATAATACAATCAGGAATTGCACTGTGTCTGAAAAGACTACGTATCTCCTATTCTACAGTCTTTTGTTATAGTGGTAATGACCATGTGTTCGTGACGGTGGTCATAACACCTCGGCTATTTTATGAGTGAAGAAAAAATAGACTTTCGATCGATCTATGTTGGGACAATGTGTACTTCTTAGAGTCATTGGAGCTTTAGTGAAAAGGACCCAGATACTGCTCCTTGTAGTATTAGTTGATGCTATCTACACCATTGAGGGGCAGAGGTTGCAAGGACACCTCAAAACGAACAATAGCGAGACCCAAGCTGCCAACCAGGACCCTGGTTGATATCTTCAATAGACTCGGTTCATGCGAAGCCAAAAAATACACCAAAAGCATATAAGATGCAGATGGGCCATAACGAATGTATTCGAGCAGTCTGGGGAAATATACACGGAAATGTGCACTATCTCCAGCACCGATTGGACCAGACACACCCTTGATCCCTCTGTTCTGATCTGGGGCCACCACTACAGGACACCACCCTTGTGGTGTGCTATATATACCCTATCACGTGCGATGCACCTAGCTCGCCTCTGCACGAGGTGCAGCGACCATGCCCAAAACGGCGATTCTCCAGAACGAACACACTGCTCCAACTCGACCAAAACTGCACATTTTGCGGTTCTAAAAACTCCAGGGGCATCGCCTCATCCATCTGATCCAGCAAACCAACTTTCACATCATTTGAACGCCTCCTCGCCCCGTTAGCGCCGCCCTGTCCACCCAGGCGTCCTGCAGGCAGTCCCGACCCGGCCGTAGCCCCACCGCAATATGCACGCCCATCACCCAAGAAACTTGAGACCAGAAAATACGAAAATCTCATATCTCTACTCCGGATGCTTCTGGTCATGGCCTTCTAGTCCAGTCACTCCCCTTATAACCCACTTCTCACGCTTCTCGACACTTAACCAAAGCACGCCGTGTTCAGGCCTCCAAAAATGTACGACTTTTTGCAGTTGGTATTCGCCATCATTGCCGTGCTCAACTTGGCGGCAGCTGGAGTCATCTACTACCGAGAGTCCCACGACGGCGTCACCGTCAAGTCTGGCACCAACTTCCGGGCATGGAAGATCTGTATGGTGATGACTGTGGGCTTTGGAGTAGCGGGCATCTTGTTACTGGCCGCAGAGTGGCAGCTTCAAGAATGAAGATGAATAGACAAATGAGACCAGAACAAGAACCACGAACTCATGAGAGTCTACGAATGAGAATAAGAATCTACGAGAGAAGGATGATGACAGTATGTATGAAACGAGATCCCTCTCGTATCAAAACAAGAGTATCTAGGACGTTTGGGCCGTGTCAGTGTGCCCAGTCTATGGTGGTGTTACTTTCCTACACTTTCGCAGACTCCGACACACGGCCCACGTTGGGTCCAAATTGACGAAAAGGAAAATGTGTGGAATCTTGCGCCCCATATGCCAAGGAAAGGGCCCTGGAGCCCTTGGTGAAACGATGTGGAACAAATGGATTGGTCTGCTTCCTGTCAACTGGGGGTTTAAACTCATAACCCAGTAGCCAGAGACCAGTCCGGTGATGAATAACGTAATGAACCAATGTATGCTATGCGATACAATCTGTAGAATCTGTAGATTAGCGTATGTGTGGATCGAGTTTCAAGTGATGTTTATGGGGGCTTTGGTGAAACCAAGGGGAACAGTTGGAATACAAGGGAGAAATTACATCTGTGAATGAGAAGTGTGAAATTGACAGAATAATTAGATCATGTACGAATAATGCATAGAAGAGATATGAGACTATAGAGTACAATTAGATGAATCTGCAAGCATGACAAAGAATCATGCATTGAAAGGTTTCATTTGAATGGAAATGACAATTAGATGCACATGCAAGATTGTTGGTGAAATGGCCTGAAATTTAGTGCAAGTATTGGGAATTTCAATAGATACAGTAAGTTAGTGTTATAATCAGGAAGTTACCATTAAACCTGATAAGGTGAATCTAATTTCCATATATAATTGATATGGATGCTATTTTCTATATATAATTGATAAGTATGTTACTTTCTATAATAATTGATATGTATATTACTTTCTATATATAATTGATAAGTATGTTACTTTCTATACATAATAAGTATGCTATTTTCTATATAGACTTGGTAAGTGCTCCTTTTATGACTTTCTATATAACTAGATAGGTAAGTATCGAATTTCAAGTAGTGGCTAACAAAGTAGGAGCTTTTTCTTTTTTATCAACACTTCTTCTATTACGATTAAATCAACCCCGAAGTGCTAAAGTTGCCTCTTCATATTCTATCAATAAATGGAAAAGCTCAAGCTACTTGTTCACTCCAATGTGATAATTTCTTCAGCAATAATTCACACTCTCAAGAGGCTGGTTGACTCCAGATGAATTCAAGGAATCGCCATGATATTGAACCTTCTCATTGCAAGAATCTCTACATCACTCATTTATAATCGCCAATCTAAATATCTCAAGTATCTCTACATTAATCGATTCATAATCGCCAATGTTAATTTCTCCTTGATCTCTACTCACTCATTCATAATCGCCAATGTTAATTTCTCCTTGATCTCTACTCACTTATTCATAATCGCCAATGTTAATTTCTCCTTGATCTCTACTCACTCATTCATAATCGCCAATGTTAATTTCTCCTTGATCTCTACTCACTTATTCATAGTCGCCAATGTTAATTTCTCCTTGATCTCTACTCACTTATTCATAATCGCCAATGTTAATTCCTTGATCTCTACTCACCCATCATATCTCTTGTTATTGTATTTCTGCTATCTGACTAAATCTTTTGCTTCTTTGCCTCGCTCTCGTCCAATCCCTCAATCACATGGGGAACTATAGGTAAGCCGCCGTTGGTGGTGGGACGCACAAGAGGAGTGCCCAAGTCGGCGTGGAAGTCCTTGATGATGGAATCCACATCGTCGATGTTCAATTGTCTGACATCACCCAACTTCTTGATCTTGTTGGTGACCTCCTTGCACTGGTCGTCGGTCAAGTGCAAGTTCAACTGGTCCACACGCGACTTGATGGCGTTCCATCCCGTCAACCGGTTAGCGAAATGGATGTATCTGGTCAAACCGAAGTCAGCAGGACTCAAGATCTCGTAGGTCGAGGGGTTGGCCAAGATGGCCTTGGCGTGGATGCCGGCCTTGTGGGTGAACGCACAGAAACCAGTGATGGGGTTGTTGAACGGAATGTTGACCTGCACGGCTTCCGCCACCAAGTTCTCCAAGTCTCTGATCTTGTGCACCTTGTACTTGGACAAGACGTAGTCACGGTCGGCCGCAATCATCCGGGCCATCAAGCCTCCCAAAGGCGTGATACCGTTTCTCTCTCCAATGCCCAAGACGGACACGTCGATCAAACGGGCCCCACCCTCCAACGCCGTGTAGGCGTTGGCAATGGCACACCCGGTGTCGTTGTGGAAGTGGCACTCGATGTCACAGTTGACCACGGACTTCAACGTACGCACCAACTCGTACACCTGTCTGGGGTTGGCGCAGCCAACGGTGTCGGCAATACCCACTCTGTTGACGCCAATCTTGTCAACAGTTCTGTAGATGTTCAACAAGTCGACCAAGTCGGATCTGAAGGAGTCTTCGGACGAGAACCGGATCTCGATGCCCTTGGACTTGACGAACTCGATCACCTCGATGGCACTCTGCGCAATGTAGTTCATGTCCTTGCCGTGGGAGTATTCACGGAGGAACTGCGACGTTCCAATCACAACATCGACACCGTCGACACCGGTCTCGACCGCCACTCGGGCGTCGTCCATGTGGCATCTGATGTGGGTCAAGATCTTGGCCTTCAAGCCCAACTTGCAGATGGCCTCGCAGTCCTTTCTGGACTGTTCAGACGCCACAGGCGAGGTCAACTCGATGTAGTCGACGCCAAAGTCGTCCAATGCCTTGGCAATCTCAATCTTGGTCTCGGTGGAGAAGAAAGCGTTGGCAAACTGCTCTCCTTCTCTCAAAGTACTCTCAATGAGCTGGAAGTTGGACACATTGGAGAGGAAGTCTGCAGGGTTGGGACCGTAGGGGTTGGCGTTGATAAAGGAACTGGACACGTGGGCGTCCTCACTGACCTTCTGGAAACCTTCGGGGGCAGACATCGGATCTAGAAAGGATGGATGAAGGAAGAAGGAGAAGAAGGAAGAAGAAAGATGGAGAAGAAAGTGAATGGATAAGATAATGAAATTTCACCGTGGGCGTCTGTGCAGGACTGATAGTCAGAAGGACGAGAAGGTGCATCAAAGAAGGTTCATTAGGAAGATTACATCATCAGATAAATTGATATCTATCATTATAGATGGATTATATAGTCGATGATATAATCATGCGAGAGACTGGGTGATTATTTATTAATACAATCTATGAAACCTCTATGCTTCTCTTTTGCCAATGGAGTGATTGCCTATTTGTTCTAGTCATCGGCCTGATTACCGCGATCGATGTTACATTGTCATTACATGGCAGGAGGCTGGTTGTTACAGATTAATGGACTCATCCAGATGATTATATATGATCCATTGAATTAATTAGAGCCAATAGTTGCTTCTTGATGCAAATAATGTGGTACCTTGTAAATTACTGATTTGATTAGGCTTGCTGTATCGCCTTATTTCCAATGACCTAATTATTGTCCATTCGTATTTGTCCATTGGGTGCAATTAGTGATTATTACTGACCCATTCGTATTTGAATACAATATTGACATGCGTATTTGTCCTTTGGGTGCAATTACTGATTATTACTGAACTATTCGCATTTGTCCTTTGGGTGCAATAACTGATTATTGATTGCTGACTTATTCGTATTGGTCCTCTGGGTGCAATTACTGATTATTACTGACCTATTCCTATTTGACCAAAATATTGACATGTTAGTATTTGTCCTATTAATAATCTAATTGTATTACGGACCTATTCGCTTTGGCCTGATTTTTGAAATATTTGCATTACTGAATTCTGAATGTATTATTGACCGAATTATTAACCTATTTGTATTATTGACCTATTAACTCATTTGTATTATTGACCTATTAACTCATTTGTATTATTGACCTATTAACTTATTTGTATTATTGACCTATTAACCTATTTGTATTATTGACCGAATTATCAACCTATTTATTAACCTATTTATTTCACACAGGATCTACCTGGTTCAATGAATTCTGTGAGTAGAGCGAGCCCGAGTCTTCGCCTTTGGGGTGGTATCTGAACCCCTGTAAGACTGGGTTGTGGTTGAGGCTGCGGAAGTGGCACGCACTGTATGTTGGAGGTGAATTTGCATGGGGATTTGGCGTCAGAGACGGTTCTGGCAGTTGGGACAGGATTCGATGGGTGGACATTTCTGGGGCATGAGATTCTGGGGCATGGGTTTCTGGAATTGGTGACGATTTGGGCATAGTAGCGGTGTTTTGGACAGACAAAGTTTCTGTTACTGGCGTGGAGACACTGATGCCTAAAATGTGAAGAGCGTGTGCTGATTCTTCTGGGGCTGGAGCCGATATGCGTGGAGCTGATATGTGTAGAGAAGATGCAGATTTGTGTGAAAGGGGGGCCATTATGTGAGGAGCAGCAGACATTGAAGCAGCAACTGAAGCATGAGGAGCAGCAGCTGAAGCATGTGCCGAAGTATGAGAAGTAGGAGGCGACATGTGAATAGCAGGAGCTGATATGCGTGGAGCTGTAAGTTGAGAGACTGGTGCCGATTTTTGTGAAGCTGACGCTTCTGCTACCGGTGGCACTACTCTAGCTGGAGACGTTTCTCTGACTGGAGAAACCTCTGCTGTTGGGCTATCCACCGGTGAGGCCGAAACTTGTAAAGTTGGCGCTGTTTCCGTCTCAGTCTCAACTCTAGCTGGACTCTGTCGCCTGCGGTCACCGTTGTAGCGAAAGCCGTGTTCCTCAGGCTGGATCTCTACCTCGAGGGCAGAAAGTCGCAATGCCATGCTGATCTGGTCCTCTTCGGATATTCCACTGGGAGTCAACTCCGAGTAGGGGTCTCCGAGCAACATGGGAAGCATTTGGTTGAACTTGGAGTCGTCAATGTGGCTGAGACGCCAGAGGTCTATTTCCGAGGGAAGAATATTGTGGTTGGTCATTTTGGAGATGGACGATTCCAAGAAGTGCTCGTTCTTGATGAGGGCCCGATTCACACGAAGAACCGGTACGTTGTACCGAGGGTCGAACGAGATGAGGTCGACCTTGCGGTGGAGCCGCTCGCGATAGGGAGGCGACTCGTCGTTGTACTCGTCCATGGGTGGTGGAATGGAGGGAATGGTGTCGAGTGAGTTTCTTCTGCGGCGGGTTTTCTGGCGATCAGATACCCGGTGGGTGGTTGCCATGTCGTCTCTTCTGGAACGGACATTTCTGGGATGACGGTCTCGTTCTCCTGCCTCGGACGACAATGCCCGGGGCCTGTTTCTGCGGTGAGTGGTTCTGGAGGCAGATTCTTCGGTTAGATTGGTTTCACTGGTTCTTGCACTGGTTCTTGCACTGGATCTGGCCGTAGAGGGGCCAGAAGAAGAGGCAGTAGCAGGAGAAGAAGAGTCAGATTCGCCATGGTCCCGGGGGATACGTGGCCTTGTCTTTCTCTTATCTCTGGACTCCACTGGCTTCAACACTCCGGCATCACGACTGCGCAAGTACACAGAAGTAGGGTCTGCTGTGGTGGAGTGCAGGCCTAGTGCTTCATCTCTGTCTCTAAGATGCTGGGAGTTGATTTTGGCGGACGAGACGATCTTCCTTTTGGGCTTGCTGGTGGGCTCTGTGCGTTTCTTGCGGGGCTTCAGACGGAGTTCTCGAGGGTCTGAGATGACCTGCTGTTCAAGGGCTGCCAGCAAGGCTGGCAGACTAGGGACTAGATGAGGGAAACGGGGTACTTCTGACGTGGTGGAAGGGAGAATAGGAAGAGAGTCTGAATCTGACATAATGGAAGGGTGTGATTCTGAAGGATGTGATTCTATCTTAGCACGATGTGATTCTGAAGGATGTGATTCTGACTTCGACCGAAGTTCCAGCGTACGGTTTGCTTCTGTAAGGCTTGCTTCTGGACGGTTTGCTTCTGACTTAGACCGGGACGATTCTGTACGATGACTCTCGGTACAGAGGGTTTCTCCCCAGTGCACCAGCGGTCTCTCACCTATTATATCCCTTGATGGCGCCGATATAGTGGCGGTATCAAACAAATCATCGTCATTGAGCGGGTACGGCAAAACAGGAACAGAAGACGAGAAGACGCCACGAGGAGACGGTCTTCTTGGGGCAGAGCCGAAAAGCGGTGATTCGGGTGGTGTTGCGTGTGTGGGCGAGGCCGGGACCATCCCAATAGGGTCGGTATCCCGACGACGGGGAGTGAATTTGGTGATGCCCATGTGTTGCAATTTTGCAATGAGATCAAGCAGAAGAGACAGAAAGAACGAGGTTAGTGAATAGGAACGGGGTTGGTTGTAGGGCGGATCAAGGGGCGGTGTTCGGAGTGCCGGTGGCTCGGATTGCGACGCAAATCTCAGGCACTAGGAACGGAGTAGGGGCTGGAACGGTGTTGCTGTAAAACGGTACTTGTTTGGGAAGCTAAATTGATTACGCTTTTTGGTTAAAGGCTGCGCACGAGAGTTAGGGAGAGATGGAATTGTGAGCACCGCGAGAGGAGCCCAACAAGCGAGCAAAGAGGAAAGAGGAAAGAGCAAAGAGGAAGAGAGGAGGCCGAGAGGAGGCACAAGGGGCAGAAGCGGGAGAAGAAAGGAGGCAGAAATAAGAGGGAGGAAGGTAGGGTGCGTGGCTGTGGACGTGGCGAGGAAATATGGTGTGAGTATATGGAATATGGGGACAGTTCATCTCCGTTATATACTGGTGATGGACTGTGTCTAGTGGGGTGAGTCGCGGCGTCAGGTGGTACCTCTGGCCATCATCTCGGGATTTTAGCGACAATCGATCGGACATTTAGTGCGAGTGCAGCGAGTGTGGGGAGGACGGAGATAGGATGTGAAAAGGGCCGGTGTGGACGCCGTTAGGGAAGAATGAAGGAAGAAAAAGGCGATAGGAAGAAGATGGGGGTTGCAGTATTGTTGTATTGTTGTTGGTGGCGATGCAAATGCACCAATGTAATAGTTACGTATGGTTTGTAGTTTCACTGATGGAAGTAAGGTTTATCTGTTGGGAAGGTATGGCCGATCCCAATACGGTGATCCTGGTGATGTCAAAGGTACGGAGCTGGGATGTCCGAGTGAAACAGTGGATAGTAGAGGACAGAGTACCAGAGTCAGAGGCAATTCTTGAAGCAGCATTCTTGAAGCAGCATTCTTGAAGACAGCCAGAAGACAGGACAATACGTCTGTCCTACTGGCTTAGCACACCAAGGCACCTGTGCAGATTGCAACAACAAATGGTGTGAGAAGAGGGTATACAGGTATGGCAAGTGATAGTGAATAGATGATATGGCAAGTGAAAGTGAATAGAGGATATGGCAAGTGAGAGTATATGGCAAGTGATAGTGAATAGGGTATAGAGGATATGACAAGTGATAGTGAATAAGGTAATAGAGGATATGTCAACTGACAGTAAATGGCAGTGATAGTACATCGCAAGTGACAGTAGAGAAATAGGGTAATAGAGGGTAATTATGAGAGTAAGAGAGTATAGTGAAAGAAATCAGTGGAAAGTGAGATATGTGAAGAAGAATAATGCACCCGATAAGGAACAGTGAGAACAATCGTTGAAAAAAGCAGGAGTGCATGATTCGAGTAGTGTGGAGTAATAGTAGCAAAGTGTGGAGGAATATTGTAGAATTACATGGATGCAACTAAGCACATAATAATGTAGTTCATAATTACTGCTCATATTAACTACTGCTCATAATCTGCTCGTAATGATGCTGATCACAATCTGGTAATGATGCGCTTCAATGTAATTGGTGCCTTAAACATGGTTGGAGCTGATAATTTCGGTAATGATCATATCTTGCGTGATGTGACATGGAATGATAATCAATACTTGCAAAATCCAATAACTCCATGCTGCAATGATTGAATCCTATCACCTCTATACTACAAAGATTGAAACCAACAATCTAACTGCATACTAGATAATTCTATCCTATTGAAGCTGAATTGATATAGATTTCATCTATTTCCAGAATCTCTTCTCCATGGAACTTCACCTCAAGTTCAGAGTCTCTCTTCCTTCTTCCTTTTATCCATCTCAACCACCCCACAATTCAAACGACACCTCCATATCACCATGATCAAAGGACACCACCACAGCAACGAGAAGCGCTACCCCACACTGCAACCACGCCATTTCACCAACATACACCTACAGCTCTAACAACCTGCGTGCATACACTGACGTGACGTTGGTATCCCTGTCTGTCTTTCTCTACAACTCGCACTCGCACCTCATTGGTTCCATTTTTCAGCTGACTCCACATGGACTGCTGATGAACAACGTTGAAGCATTGGATGCATTGACACATTGATGCATTGACACATTGATATATTGATTAAATTGAACGCATTGAAGCATTGATACATTAAATATAATGAATATACATTGGATACATCGAATATACACGGAATACTTGATAGCTGGAATACTATACTGGACATTCCACTAGTCACAACACTGGGTTGCGGGGCAGTCTACCATACGGTATGCCCATCATCCACAGGTGCAAATTGCCTATTTCTTGATGTCCTTGATCTCGTTCTCCAACTTCTCAATGTGCTCCTTCTGCTGCTGCAACTTCTCTCTCAATTGCTTCAATTGCTCGGCCTCGTGCTTCTTGATGTACATGTTCTCGTGGGCCTTTTCTCTCTCGTTCAAGGCGTCAGGGGCGCCCTCGGATCTGGCGATTCTGGCAACAGAGAAGCTTCTGGCAGAGACTCTTGGCAAATTTCTGGTGACTTGGGACAACATGGCGAAAGGTGGAAAGAAAAGATGTATGAAGTGGAGAGTTTTTAGTTGCCACTGTGAGGCCTGAGTGGTGCCACGGATGTCGCGCGACACGGCGCGACATTTACAACCACTTACTTGATTGATTGTAGCGTGTATGAATGTTTATCTATTTACAAGTTTCTTGCTGGAAGGTAGCGGGCGTGCTTGTGGGTGGACGACAACAAGCCACACGCACGGGCCGTCTTGATGGCGTCAGACAAGCGCTTCTGGTTCTGGGCGTTGCAGCCAGTGACATTGCGAGGAAGGATCTGGCCCGTCGACGTGATGAACCGGGACAAGATCTCGGGCATGCAATACAAGTTGCGAGGGTCGATGCCCGTGCGCTCGAACGGGTCGCTCACCACGGCACGGCTCTTGCGGAAGCTCTTTCTGTCCATGGTCAACTTGGTGTTGGAGAAGTCAAACGGGTCGTACGACTCGCCAAAGGTGAATCTTTTGGTGAAGTTGGCAGCAATGTCCAAAGGCGGCTGTGTGGACTCCTGGATGGAGCGTGCTATGCCCACCACGTCCTTGGTGATGTCGGTGGTGGCGCCGGCGCCACGGGCGCCCCTGGCGGCGGACTCGGCGCCTGGGCTCTTCCACGAGCGCAGGCTTTTCATCTCGGGGGTCGAGGGGAGACCGTTGAGCCTGGCGGCTATGGCGGAGAAGGAGCGGCGGGAGCCGCTGGCGGCCCGGGATAGCATGATGGTGGGAGAGTGAGTTGGTGTTGGTCCATGAAAATTATTTGAAGATGCGGTCGTGAGCGTGCGGATCACGTGACTTCGACAAAGAAAAATTCTAGACCAGAAATCACAGCGATAGGCGCCATATCTTCACCGGGGCTAATTGCTG